>JAIEZT010001203.1:165384-204040 GCA_019594935.1 Periophthalmus modestus | reverse complement strand
TGTCTGCAGTCTGTATTTTATTGTCTTTTGTGTCTGTGTTTTGTGTTCTGATTGGCTGTCGTTTGCAGGTGCGAGAGACTGGCGAGCTGGAGTTGGAGGAGGAGCTGTACGCTAAGCTCATCTTCCTGTATCGATCGCCAGAGACTCTGATCAAATGGACGCGACGATGACGCAACTTAAACATTCTACTGTGAGATAGACTAATTAAGAATTTATGAAACGGGGACAGAAAACATGGAGCGGACTCACTTGGACTAGGTTTGTTTGGGTTGAATTTTACAAGCTGGCTTCAAAAACAGTCCAGATTATGCACAGCGTAAACCATCAAAAGGTATTATGCAAAATCTTTTTTTTTTTTTTTTATCTTTTTACCATGTTATAACAGAGATTTTAGCTGTCATCCATGCATGTTTGAGTGATCTAGCTCTCCAGGGCCCTATTCGAACACTCCTTATGGTTAGCTGTAAGATTCTGTGCAATGTTCAGTCCTCACGCCTTCATCACTCATGCTCCTACACAACATTCTCCAAAAATATAGTATTGTAAAAGTATTGCACACAAAATTTTGCACAGCAACTTGTCCAACCTGACCGCTTTAACTAGTGGATTCAGAAATCCAGTTGAGCCGCTAGCACCCCCTGTTGCTGTAGAATGGCATTGCATGGTTGGTACACACAGTATGTTAGGACATAACCACACACTATCCCTTAAGTCCCAGCCATCTTCTCACACTACAGCTCACACCCCCCAGTGTGTCCTCTGTGACGATGTTACCTGTTCATACTTACTCAAATGACTCCAGTAGAAGTAAATATACATATGTATTGTGCTAGTAGGCACTGTAAATTGTGCTTTCCCAACACAGATTTATTTCAAAATGTCTCAAATGTAAAGCAGGCCTAATTTGAAGCAAATTGACTTTTCAGAGATTTGAAACGTTATTGTTGTTGTTCTCCCTCAACATTTACTCACCCGAAGTTGTATTTGGAGTGATTAGTGCATGTTTGAGCAATCTTTAATCGCTTATTTTCAAGACGCCATATTGCTGATCAACCCTCGTTTACACTGCTAGTACAGAGCATACAACCACTGCTCTGTACTAACTTTGTTCTCCAGTTTCATTTTCTTAATCAGTGATGCATTTAGGATTCAGCAGTGTGGAGTAGTCATTTTGGTCCAAATGAAAAAACAAAAAAATGCTTCTGGGTAGCATAATGTGCAGCTATCCATCGGAGGTGCCGCCGACTGCACAGCCCGTTGTTGTGATGAAGTCTATGACGACATCTGCTCCCACTGGGCACAGTGCACTTCTAGCACAGAAGCAGGCGTTTTTTTTTTTTTCTTTTGCATGGGTGTCATAGATTTATAACTACAGAGCAGACACAACAAGCACAGTAGTTCTGCTTCAAGTCATAAATGTTAAATAGCATATTTTGCACTGTTACAATGTTGTTTCCTCATCAAAAACATACCTGGAGTTGTGGTTTGTTTCAAATTTAACACACAAATCCTGCATATTTAGGCCGAGCTCTTTGTTCCACCTTATGATAATAATAATGCCTTGTAATGCGCTTTATCAAAGCCTCTCAAAGCGCTACTCTGAAGTCATTCGTTCACGCCACGCTTGTCATGTTGATGTCATTAAGTGGTAATAAACAAAGATAAGATAAGATAAGATATGCCTTTATTAGTCCTACAGTGGGGAAATTCCAATATTGCACCGCACAGTTAGAGAACAGAAGGAAAATTGTACATGCAATAAAACAAGATAAAAGATAAATAGCCTGAAATAATTTAAGAAATAGACTTAAAAAAAACTTTTAAAAAACTCAAAATGCTCTATTGTGTTTTTAAACTCCATACACCTTCACTAGAATCATTTGGATCATTTCAGCTCTGGATTTGCTAAACTTTGAAGTTACAGCTATAGTTTTTAGTCTCATTGAAACTGCTTCACTCCTCAGTGCACCAGCAGAGATATTAGAGACTTTTTTATTGACAATCTCCAGCCATCCATTTTCTTCCTATCTGGGGCCAGGTCACGGGGGCAGCTGTCTGAGCATGGACTCCCAGACTTCCCCCACCCCAGACATGTCCCCCCAGCTCCTCCGGTGGGACTCCAGGGCATTCCCAGGCCAGCCGAGAGACATAGTCCCTTCAGCGTGTCCTCTGTCTTCTCCGAGGCCTCCTCCTGGTGGGACATGCCTGGAGCACCCTGGGAGGCATCCAGGAGGCATCCGGAACAGATGCCCGAGTCACCTCAGCTGGCTTCTCTCAATGTGGAGGAGCAATGGCTCGAGTCTGAGCTCCTCCCGTGTGACCAAGTTCCTCACCCTCTAAGGAGCGCCCAGCCTGAGGAGGAAACCAATTTCGGCCACTTGTATCTTGTCCTTTCAGTCATTACCCAAAGCTCGTGACTATAGGTGAGGGTAGGAATGTAGATTGACCTTTAAATCAAGAACTTTGCCTTTCGGCTCAGCTCCTTCTTTACACAACACTCAGCTCCTTCTTTACATAACACTCAGCATACAACAGCAACCACATTACTGCAGATGCTTCACCCCTGTGTATTTTCATCTCTGGGGGATGCAGATAAAATAGGATTTGTTTTTGTTTTTTTTGTTTACCCTCTCGATCTACATTATTTTACTTTCGATATGTTTCTGATAGTACATATTTTAACTTGAGAGAAGAAATGTTTAACTGCATTTTCCCCACAGACATATTTATTTCAAAGTGACTCAAATTTATGTCATGAAAGTTAGACAGCCTAATGCAAGACTACTCAAGCATGTGAATGAAACAAAACAACTCCAGGTATGTTTTTGGGGAAGATGGGAGCATTATAACATGGCTAAAAGCTTATATAAGGCAGTTAAATGTAGGAAGTGTGATGTGTACTTGTCCCTCGTGTGTGTTTGTGTATGGTCAGAGCTACTGTCCTGTGTAATGTGAAAGTCTATTGAGAATAAAGCTGTCCACATTACAACATGATCTTGTATTCAGTTGTGTTTGTGTTACATAACCCTCACCATCATAGAATTCCATGATGGCATGGGGTGGTTGCCATGGTTGTGGTTGGCTGCTCTTGTGGCTGACTGGCTGGAACACTGAGCAGTTTGAAATGCTCAAGACTTTTTACAACATTGCACCAGGCTTTCTACACCACATTTGGTAGAAGATGTTCCAGAGGAAACATTGAGGGAATGTCCCATGTCATCAATGACTGAAACAGATCGGAGTGAGAGTGAAGCTTAAAAAAGGCTTTCATGTTGCGTCTCCAGACTTGACCTGGTGTGTGCTGGAGGTTGTGGTGATGCTGCAGGACACAGAGAAGGGACATTTTTGTCCTGAGGGCTGCTACTTTCCTCAAACTGCCCTGACACAGGATCTGATGGCCCTGGCTGTTGAGCTGCACTGAGACCTTTGGTTGAGTTTTTCTGTTATCATTGTATTTTACTGCTCAATGTGCTTAAACTTCCCTTCAAGGACAAAGTGAATTTGATTGAAAAATGACACACATATAACACTTTTTGTGAATACATGATATACTCTTTTGTCCAAAAAAAATTGTGACTTGTGCTTTTTCTTGATTTTGCATGTTCTTTTTTTTGTGTTTAAATTTTTATTCAAGTATCAATCCCAAGTGCAAATATACAGGTTACAAGGAAGGAAATATTGGACATCTTTGCCCAGTAAATTGTTAACTTTGTTCCAAACAGCTAGAAGATGTGTAACAATGGGTCCATAATGGCTTTTAACGGTTTTATATGGCAATTTAGCATGTAACAGGGTGGGCATAGTATGAGGAAATCTGTGTAAACCCTCAGTCGTCCAGGTCTGATCCGCAGCAAAAGACAAAGTTCAAATCTGTCAACTGGACAAATCGTAGGAGTGAAGACGTTTCGCTGCTCATCCAAGCCGCTTCTTCAGTTCTGAACAGATTTCTGGAGTCCACTGCCTTATATCTACCTGCAGGGAGGGGCTAACTACACTGAAACTGTAAACACCTATTGTCTCCAGTCGCAGCTGAAACTACCCTATTCAGCCCTTAATGACCCTGCTATTGTTCCCATTGTTCTGGGTCTGAGGATGGAGTTGTAGATGGGGGAGAGATTATGTCTCAGGCCCCCATGCCTGTTTAAGGAAGGATTCTCTTTCCTAACAAAATAGCTTCTTTAACTCCCCTCTCAAACCATTTCTTTTCTCTGGCTAAGATCTGAACTTCACTATCTTCAAAGGAGTGGTTATTGGCTTTGAGATGTACGGCGGACTGGGGTCCAGAGGAACTCTCACGCCGGTGTAGGTACATACTTTTGTGGAGTAGCTGTTTAGTTTCTCCAATGTAACGCTCACTGCAAAGCAAAGCACCATGAGTACCATTCGAAGGCCCATCCCTCCGGAAGATTTTAGTCTATAAAGGGTTGAAGCCCTGATTCTAGGCTTTTTTTTATTCCAGAGAAATAGGCTTATAAGTGAATGTAGTTTCTTTAAGAAATCCTGTGGTGGGGCTAATGGTAGAGCTTGTAAAATTTATACGGGGCAATAGATTAATTTTAATTACAGACATGCGAGCCTGAAATGACATTGGGAGAGAGGCCCACCTTTTAAGATCTCCATCTATGGTAAGCAACAGATTTTTGTAGTTATTTCCAATCAGGGAATTAAGGGAGGAATGAATGAGGACTCCTAAATGTTATACTTTGTACAATTGGTATATCATAAGAGGGACCATTTAATATTGTTGATCCCAGTGGCATCAAAACAGATTTAGCCCAGTTCACCCTGTAACCCGAAATGTTTCCAAACATTTCAAATGAGTTGAGAAGGTAAGGTATTGTGATGGATTGCTGGTGTAGAGTAAAATGTCATCTGTATACAGTGAGATATGGTGAGGTGTATTGTATATTGTAATAGGTGCAATTTTTTTAGACTGTCTTACTAGTTGCACAAAGATAGACAGAATAAAAGTGGGGATAGGGAGCAACCTTGGCGAGAAGAGCGAGACACAGAAAACCTGGGTGAACACACATTACCCGTTAACACAAGTGCTGTAGGATTGGCATACAGAGTTCTAATAATGTTAACCCTAGAGCACTATCGCCGGGTGATTTTCACCCGAGCAAATGTATTTACATGATTTTCAATATGTTGCATTTTTCTGAGTGTCATAAGTCCCTGGGTAGCTTCACCATTGTTTTTGACATCTATGAAGGTGTGGGTGTTTCCCTACCCCAAAGACCACTTTTTCCTACAGGCTTGCTTTCGGGTGATTTTCACCCGGCAATAGTGAAAGAGGGTAATGTATGTTTTGGGTGGATTTCACCCAGTGATAGTGTTAGTGTTTAAAATCAAGCGATCCTGCCACATGTCAAAGGTGACAACATTCAGGCTCACCATATTTACATATTTATTTCAAGTGATGAAAGGAAAAGAAAAGCGCACGCCAGGCTCCAGTGCTTTTCTCTTCACTAATGAACTAACTTTGGTGTCCTTCCTTCCTAAGAAAGCTTCAAAAAAGAAGGTTGTCCTGCTCCTGTCATCCATGCACACACACAACCAACAATAGGACCCATGGCAAGCCTGAAGCAATTGAATTTTACAACCAAACAAAAGGGAGGTGTCGATACTTTTGACCAGATGTGTGCTCACTATGGCTGTGGAAGGAAAACCAAGAGATGCTAGTGTGATTAACTCCTGGATCATTCACAATGAGAATGCAATGAAGAGAGGTGACAACCAAATGCAGAGGAGGCTTATATGCAGGCTTTGGCACTGACCAGTGGCAGCAGAAAGCAATAGTCCCTTAGTGAGGTGTGCTGACTGCATCGCAGGCTCGGACAGGAAGACACGGCACAGGTGCCATGTCTGCCGTCGACCGGCGTGTCCACGCCATTACTACCCTGCGTGTACTGACTGCATGTAAGGAATAGGTAAGTAAGAATATTCTTGGAATGTGTATGCTAGCCTTATTAAATGCAGTGGTTATGATATATATATATATATATATATATATATATATATATATATATATATATATATATATATATATATATATATATATATATATATATATATATATATATATATATATATATATATATATATATATATATATATATCACAAAGTGAATTTCAAAGTGAATTCTTATGGTGAAAACAATATTTTAATCAAGTGGTCATTTTTACACACTGAAAAAATACTATTTTTTGTTCCTGTCTCCTGTAGCTGTTTGCGTGCCAAGGAGTCTTTGCCTTCACCAGGGAAGTCTCACATGTCTCAGGAATGGGGTGGACAAAGACCAAGTTTCCTGTATCATTATTATTTTTTTTTTTAGGAATTTTTGGGTTCTCAAATTCAAAATTTTTCAGTAATTTTCGAGCATGTTTGTAGGATCTTTCTATGTTTTTTATTTTCCATTTTGTTACACATAACACAGTTGAAAATAAAAGAAAACCACTCTAATTTATCAAGTGTTGTCATATTTTGATCTATTTTTTATGACAAGTACTTTTTGTTGGGTATATTATATCGGGTAAAAATTACCCGGCAAAAGTGATGGTGTAACTTTTTATAGCGAAAGTGTTCTAGCGTTAATAAAACCAAATGGAAAACTCTTATGATGCAGCACATCCCACAGATAGCCCCATTCTAGCCGATCAAACGCCTTCTCAGCATCCAGTTCTGATTTGCAGATTTACAAGATGAATCTATGATATGGAGCAGGCGTCAGATATTGTTGAAGCTAGAGTCTAGATTTAATGAAGCCTGCTTGATCATAATTGACTAAATGAGCCATATGTTGTTCTAGTCTGTTAGCAAGAATTTTAGCAAGAGCTTTGAGCTCTGTGTTCAGGAGGCTGAGTGGCCGGTAGGGGGAGCACTGCTATAGTTCCACATTAGTCCTGCCTTAGTCCCACATTAGTCCCGCTTTAGTCCTACTTTGATCCTACATTAGTCCTGCCATAGTCCCACATTGGTCCTGTTTTAGTCCCACATTAGTCCTACTTTAGTCCTACTTTGGTCCTATATTAGTCCTGCAATAGTCCCACATTAGCCCTGCCTCAGTCCCACATTGGTCCTGTTTTAGTCCCACATTAGTTCTACTTAAGTCCTACTTTGGCCCTACATTAGTCCTGACTTAGTCTCACATTAGTCCTGCTTTAGTCCCACATTAGTCCCACTTTAGTCCTACTTTGATCCTATTTTAATCCTACTTTAGTCCTACTTTGGTCCTATATTTAGTCCTGCTATAGTCCCACATTAGCCCTGCCTTAGTCCCACATTGGTCCTGTTTTAGTCCCACATTAGTTCTACTTTAGTCCTACTTTGGCCCTACATTAGTCCTGTGTTAGTCTCACATTAGTCCTGCTTTAGTCCCACATTAGTCCTGCTTTAGTCCCACATTAGTCCTGCCTTAGTCCCACATTGATCCTGTTTTAGTCCTTCTTTGGTCCTACATTAGTCCCAATTTAGTCATACTTTAGCCCTATTTAGCTCTGCTTAGTCCTGTTTCAGTACCACTTTAGCTCTTTTTAGTCCAGTTTCAGTCCTGCTTTAGCTCTGTTTAGACCTGTTCCAGTTTTGCTTTAGCTTTATTTAGTAATGTTTTATAGTTTCAGTCCTGCTTTAGCCCTGTCTAGTCCTGTTACGTCCTGTTTCAGGGTTTCCTGTTAAGCCGTTTCAGGGTTTCAGTCTTGCTTTAACCCTGTTTCACTCATGCTTTAACCATATGTAGGCCTGTTTTAGTGTTTCAGTCCTACTTTAGCCCTGTTTAGTCCTGTTTCAGTGTGTCAGTCCAGCTTTAGCTCTGTTTAGTCCTTTTTCAGTGTGTCAGTCCAGCTTTAGCTCTTTTTAGTCCTTTTTCAGTCTGGCTTTAGCCCTGTTTAGTCCTGTTTCAGGGTTTCAATCTCACTTTAGCCCTGTTTAGCCATCTTTTGTCCTGTTTCAGTCCCATTTTAGCCCTGTTTAGTCCTGTTTCAGTGTGTCAGTCCAGCTTTAGCTCTGTTTAGTCCTTTTTCAGTGTGTCAGTCCAGCTTTAGCTCTGTTTAGTCCTTTTTCAGTGTGTCAGTCCAGCTGTAGCTCTGTTTAGTCCTTTTTCAGTGTGTCAGTCCAGCTTTAGCTCTGTTTAGTCCTTTTTCAGTCCTGGCTCGGGCATCTGCTCAGGATGCCTCCTGGACGCCTCCCTAGGGAGGTGTTCTGGGCATGTCCCACTGGGAGGAGGCCCTGGGGAAGACCCAGGACACGCTGGAGGGACTATGTCTCTTGGCTGGCCTGGGAACGCCTTTGGGTCCCAGCAGAGGAGCTGGAGGACGTGTCCGGGGTGAGGGAAGTCTGGGAGTCCCTGCTTAGACTGCTGCCCCCGCGGAAGAAAATGGATGGATGGATGGATAGTCCTTTTTCAGTGTGTCAGTCCAGCTTTAGCTCTGTTTAGTCCTTTTTCAGTCTGGCTTTAGCCCTATTTAGCCCTTTTTAGTTCTGTTTCAGTCCTGCTTCAGAGCTGTTTAGTACTGTTTCTGTCCTGCTTTAGCCCTGTTTAGTCCTGTTTCAGGGTTTCAATCTCACTTTAGCCCTGTTTGGTCATGTTTTAGCCATCTTTAGTCCTGTTTCAGTCCCACTTTAGCACTGTTTAATCCTGTGTTTCAGTTCCACTGTAGTCCTTTTTATTCCTGTTTCAGTCCTGCTTAGCCCTGTTTAGTCCTGCTTAGTCCTACTTAGTCCTGTTTCAAACCTGCTTTAGCCCTGTTTAGTCCTGTTTTAGTGTATTGGTCCTGCTTTAACCCTTTAGTCGTGTTTCACTCATGTTTTAGCCCTGTTTCAGTGTGTCAGTCCAGATTTAGCCCTGTTTAGTTCTTTTCAGTCCAGCTGTAGTTCTATTTAGCCCTGTTTAGTCCTGTTTCAGTCCTGCATTAGCCCTGTTTAGTCCTGTTTCAGTCCTGCATTAGCCCTGTTTAGTCCTGTTTCAGTCCTGCATTAGCCCTGTTTAGTCCTGTATCAGTACAGCTTTAGCCCTATTTAGCCCCATTTAGTCCTGTTTCAGTTCCACTTTAGCCCTGTCAAGTCCTGTTTTAGCCCTGTTTAATCATGTTTGAATCCTGCTTTAGGCCTGTTTCAGTCCTGTTTTAGCCCTATTTAGACACCATGAGTACCATTTCAATCTTGCTTTAGCCCTGTCTAGTCCTGTTTCAGCCCTACTTTAGTTCTGTTTAGTTCTGTTTCAGTCCTATTTTTGTCTTGTTTCAGTCATGCTTTAGCTCTGTTAGGTGTTGTTTCAGTCCCGCTTTAGCAATGTTTAGTCCTGTTTCAGTCCTGCTTCCGCCCTGGTCTAGTAATGCCTAGTCTTTTTTCAGTCCTGCTTTAGCCCTATTTAGTCCTGTTTAGTCCTGCTTTGACCCTATTTAGTTTTGTTTCAATGTTTCAGTTCTGCTTTAGCCCCTGTTTTAGTCCTGTTTAGCCCTGTTTAATCTTGCTACAGTTGTGCTTAAGTCCTACATTAGTTTTTGCTATGTTTGCCTCAGAGGACCAGGGTGTGATCGGTGTGTTTTGTTTTACTCATGGGCCTATTCACTATACAAATAGGGCAATGAGCACATTTACAACTGAGTATCCTGGTTGTGTGTGTGTCCATGTAAACACAGTATCCTGGTTTTAGTATCCTAGATAAGCCAGTATCCTGGTTTAACCAGGATAATCTCACTCGGACGGCTGAAGCTCTCCAAACCTGCTTTGAGGACTTCTAAGAAGTGGACCAGTGAGGCTGTGGAGGAGCTTCGCTCATGTTTGGACTTTACAGACTGGGACGTGTTCAGGGGCCACAGACAGTTTGGATGAGTACACAGACACTGTGACGTCATACATACAGTTCTGTGAGGACAGTATTATTCCATCACGTACCAGGGTGACCTTTAACAGCGATAAACCCTGGTTCACTCCCAGACTGAGGCATCTAAGGAGGGAAAAGGAGAGGGCGTACAGAGCAGAAGATCGTGAAGGCTACAGGCGTTGTAAGTGTGCTTTTAGCAAAGAGGTGGAAAAGGCTAAAGCGAAGTACAATACACATCTGAAGCAGCATTCTCCACCAACTACTCTGCTTCTGTCTGGAGGGGGCTTAGGCAAATTACCAACTACAAGTCCAAAGCCCCTCCCACTGCGGACAACAAACAACTAGCAGAACAGCTAAACAGCTTTTATGCGAGGTTTGATGAAGGTCACAGCCCCCCTGCCCCTCCTCGCCTTGACTGACTCCCCCATCACCACCGTGGACTCTTTCCACTTCCTGGGGACCTACATCACCCAGGACCTCAAGTGGGAGCCGACCATCAGCTCCCTCATCAAGAAACCCCAGCAGAGGATTTACTTCCTGCGGCAGCTGAGGAAAGCCAAGCTGCCGGTCCAGATGATGGTGCAGTTCTACACGGACATCATTGAGTCCATCCTCACCTCCTCCATCACTGTGTGGTTCGCTGGGGCCACTGCCAGGGACAGACAGAGACTGCAGCGCATTGTGCGCTCTGCTGAGAAGGTGATTGGCTGCAGTCTTCTATCTCACCAGGACCTGTACGCCTCCAGGACTCGGGGGCGAGCAGGTCGTATAGCAGCTGACACTTCTCACCCTGGACATGGACTATTTCAGCCACTTCCCTCTGGCAGGAGGCTACGGTCCATCAGGACCAGAACCTCTCGTCACAAGAACAGTTTCTTCCCCTCTGCTATTTCTCTCATGAACACTACTTAATACCTGCACTAAACTGGACACTTTATAACACTGGTCACCTCAATAACCCATGTTGCACTGTCGTTGTTGTTTTGATGCCAGTATTGTATATATTTCTACCTCCTGCATGCCCTTATTTGTATTTATTCAGTGTGGGGTTTTTTTTGTGTGTTGTTGTATGTGCACTTTATCACCGAAGTAAGTTCCTAGTCTTTGACCTCTGCTCACGGACAATGGCAATAAAACTTCTTCTGATTCTGATATCTGTGCCATTCAGAATACTGTCGTAACTGGGATAAGGCTCATAAATAGAATACTTGAGCACATGTAAATGAAGTCAATGTCTTGTTGAAAACTGGAACTTTGGAACTATATTATAATGTTAAAATGGAGTGTGCTTTCCAGTTCTAGAATTTGATTATGTCCTAATTTCAGATGGGGGGCAAAGGCCTTTATTAACTTTTTTTTTTTTTTTTGTGTTTTTTTTTTATGTTGAACCTTATATTTGTTTGGGATTGACCCCACAAACTTTTCATATGAATCAAAAGACTTTACATAGGAGGTTTTCTATGGGCTAATAACTACTAATACATAATTTAAGGAAAAAAAAAAAAAAAAAGATCACCACTTTTTATTGTTTTGGAAATGCTATAGTTGCATATGCAGGCATGTGTTTAGTGAGGTAACAACATCGTAGATAACTCCAAAATATTTTTTTACTTATTATTAGACGCAAGCCTGGAACAAAGTTCCGGCGAGGGACTAGTTAAAACTGTGAAAATCAAGTAGTAAACGTGACCCTACATGCCAGTGACCAGTATCAACAATTAGAACTCAATAAGCTCTAGTTGTGACTGAAGACTGTGAGAAAAATAAATGAAAGATGACTCAGTAGCCCTCAAACTTTAATTTTCATGGGGCCAATGGGAGCCCGACCCCAAAAAAATACGTGAAAATCGGAAGCTCGCATAAAAAAAAAATAGGACATGAAAAAAATGATGTTATGGCCCCGTCCTAAACTGGACAAAAGCACACACCCTCGCAATTAGGACATCTCCTCACACAGTTTTCATCACAAACACTTCAATTCTGGCCAAAACACAGAAGATTCATGTGCAATTAAAGATTATGAATTACATTTTGAATATGACTTTGGGTGTGGTCATGGTGAATTTTCAACAAAATTGCAATTTTGGGAACATTTTAAAAAAATGCACACATTTTTCATTTGGAAAAATCCAGTAGTGTAATGTGCGGCTATCCATCAGAGGAGCCGACATTTACACGGCTCTTTGCTGTAATGATGTTTACATCGATGTCAGCTTGGCACCATAGTTTTCTAATGTGGAAGTCAGTGGACTTGTTTTTTTTATTAAGTCATTTTAGATTAATTTTGTGATTTTAAATGTGCACATTAAAACATAATAATCCACAGGCGCCATAGATTATAATTATATAGCAGAGGCAAGCAGAAAAAGTCTTCTTCAATGTAACTGGAAGGACAAAATATTAAATAATCCATAAAATCTGGTATTTTGAAATGACAAACATAAAATGAGACAAACTAAATCATACCTGAAGGAGCACTGCAAGGAACGCAAATGTTCAAATAATTAATATTGTCAACATAAAGCTTTTGCCACATGTAGACTTACTCACAGTGGGAAGAGTAACCAAGACTTCTACTCAAATAAAAGTACTGTTACTTCAATAAAGATATTACTCAAGTAGGTGTAAATGTCAGTAAAAAAAACGTGAAAAGTGCTCCGACAGCAGGTCTTTGGACTTTGTTTTGTTTTGCTCCAGACCATGTGATTTATACAATCTTTACCCACCTGGTCTTCAACAGGACTGAAACAGGACTAAACCTGTGCTCAACTAAAACTGAACGAGGACTGAAACAAGACTAAATTCAGAACAAAATATACCAGGACTGAGATCGGATTAAACTAGGACTAAACCAGGACTGAATCAGGACAGAACCAGAACTGAAACTAGACAAAAGCCAGGAAAAAGTATACCAAGACTAAATCAGGACAGACACAGGGCTACACTAGGACTAAACCAGGATTGAACCAGGACTAAAGCTTGACTAAAGCTGAATATAATCAAAATATACCAGGAATAAACCAGAACTGAACCAGGCCTAAATGAGGAGTAAACCAGAACTAAACCAGGACTGAAACATGACTGAATGTAGACTATGAGAAAATAATAATAATGATAATAATAACAATAATAACAATAGCAAAAGACAAAGTTCAAATCTGTCAACTGGACAAATCGTTGTAGGAGTGAAGACGTTTCACTGCTCACCCAAGCTGCTTCTTCAGTTCTGATCAGATTACTGGAGCCCACTGCCTTATATCTACCTGCAGGGAGGGGCTTTGAGATGTAGATGCACGGTGATGAGATGAGGCTTTGAGGTTAGTGTCTTTGAGATGTAGATGCACGGTGGACAGGGGCTCTCACATCGGTGTTGGTGCATCCTCTTGTGGAGTAGCTGTTTAGTTTCTCCAATGTAACGCTCACTGCACTCTTCACTACACTGAATAGAGTAGACTGCATTACTTTGTTTGTGGCTCGGGATTTTGTCCTTAGGGTGGACCAGTTTTTGTCTTAACGTGTTTGTAGGTTTGAAAAAGACAGGAATCTCATACTGTCTGAAAGCCACTAACCACCCCTTTGAAGATAGTGAAGTTCAGATCTTAGCCAGAGAAAAGAAATGGTTTGAGAGGGGAGTTTTGCTATGGATCAGACCTGGACGACTGAGGGTTTACACAGAATAATAATAACAGCTCTAGACCTCGGTTTGATCAATGATGCAATGGTGAGTTCACACTATATGATCACCCACAACACTGGGACAAAATTGGGATTATAACTAGACCAGAGCAGGACTAGACCAGCATTAAAGCAGGACTAGAGCAGGACTAAAATGGAGGTGATCCGGAAACAGAGGAGATGATTGTCAGGGAAATTCTATGCTGACAGTTATCGTTTTTTTTTTGTTTTGTGTTCATGTTTTAAAACTGTTAATAAACTCACACAAGCAGAGCAGAAATGGCACAGTTCAAATGTAATCTATTGGTTGGTCCTTGCCGAGAAGGAGGAGGCACTCTGGGACATTTGGTTGTTTTCTGTTGGTTAATCTGCTTGTCTGTTGTTGACCAATGTCTGTTTCTTTGTTGATTTTTAATCATGTTGTTTAAAGTAAACTCATAAAAAACGCCGAAGCAGCCACCCAGACAAGGTGCACTGTCTCCTCCAAAGTTTTAGCTCGTCTAACCGATGTGGTGAGAAAGTGAGTTCACAAACCGCGCAGAGACGGCGGCTTTGCGCTGCTCTGGAGGCTGGAGATGGTCGGGCGCGCTGGGAATATGCAGAATAGTTTTGCCACCGCAAAACACCACGCCCTCGGCTCATCAGCGCAATCCGCTCATAAATCTCACTCTGGTAGTAAATATGAGACTGCTATCCATTAACTGCACAGCCCAATCACAAGCCCCTCCTCTATGCGCCAAGAGCCATCACTGCACCGCGCTCACCTGCACAGGTATACCCGCAGACACGGACCGAGAGACTGGAGGGCGCACGAGCGATGCGGCTCATGTGCCAGAGCAGCCTCCGGAGGTAAGACGCCCACTATTTGTGGAGCTATTTGTGGAGCTGTACGGGCGGGTTAGGGCAGAGCGACCGAGCACTGGAGAGGGACATAATGACATAACAAAAGACTTGAATAAGTTTAATGTCATTTTCTCGGGATAATCCTATTACGGTTTTATGTAACTCAAAATAAGTGTAGTTTTATGTCAGAGGGTTCCACAGCTTTGAAGACAAACTGTCCAAATGATGTTTGAAACTTTGGAACTACAGTCCCTGTACTGACAGAGGCTCTGGTGTTAGGTCTGAGAGAGCCTTGACGCCGGACAATCAGACCAGGAAACAGCGCTAAACACACCATCATTTCAACGCCATTATATTGCCATTATATATACAGTAAATATAGACTTAAAAAACAAACAACTACTTAAACAGGCTATATTAATATTGTGCCTGCATAAGGCACATTTGAGACTTTGACATGTGCCCTGCCTCTGTCTCAGATATTATGTAACTGTTTAGTTTGTACATTTCTTTCTGGACTCCTTTTAAAAGGCCCCTGCTTTAAAGTGATATTAGTTCATGTGATGTCAAATATAATAATTTTTTTTTTTTTAAATGCAATCCACACTGCAGTTAGTGTTTTTTGCAATAGTAATTATTTTAATGCTGAGATGGAGGGCGATATTTGTAATGGACAATGAATCGAAAGCAGCATGTCTTGTACATTACACAGTGAGGCAAATAAGTATTTGAACACCCTGTGATTTTGCAAGTTCTCCCACTTAAAAATCATGGAGGGGTCTGAAATTTTCATCTTAGGTTCATGTCCACTGTGAGAGACATAATTAAAAAAAATCTGTATTGTATGATTTTTTTTAAATATTTTTTTTGTATGTTACTGCTGCAAATAAGTATTGTGTAATCTGTGTAATCCGTCAGTGGTCCAGGTAAGCTCCACAGTGATCCATGGACGTATACTAGTCTATGTGGTGTTATACTTGTTCTGATACAGTTCAATATCATTCTAAAGCTATTCTGGAGAGGTTCATTTCTGTCTTTTGAATGTGCCTTTTTTAGTTACCTGTTCAAATGAGTGTCCAGTTTGGATACCAGGTTTAGCATCGATTAGTATCTGATTTTTTTATTTTTTTTTTTTTAACTTTATTTTTGATTATTTTAACATTTTAAAAACAAAACAGAAAAAGAAAAAGCAGACCACTTAACAAATCAATATAGAGCATCGAGAGGAAACATAAAGAGTACAGTGATTTCAATAAAAGAACAATCAGACATAATCGGATACCTATTGATTTTGTTTTTCTTTAATGTAGCAAGACCATTTCTCCCAATATTTTGAACATCTGTCAGCAGAAAGTCTTAATGAAAAAGTCAGTCTCTCCATGTCATATATCTCGTTGATGACTTGAATCCAGTCTGTAAGTGTGGGCGTGTCCTCACACAGCCACTTGCGTGTTATGGCCTTCTTCGCTCCAGCCAGTAAAATTGACAAAAGATATTTGTCAGATCTTTGCATCCCTTGTGGAATGTTACTCAGATAAATTTCGGTGAATCCCCACATTAAGCCGGGTTCAAACATATCTCGGATCACCTCTATCACCGATGTCCAATAGGGGGCGATTTTGACACAGTCCCAAAAAATAGGAAAATGTCCAGCCCTGCCATTGCCGCAGTCTCTCCAACATCGAGCTTTATCTGGGTCGTTACAATGTTTACTCCTGATAAATGGCGTTATAAAAAAAACGTACCATATTTTTCCACATAAATTCTCTCCAAAGACCAGAACAGGAGGTATTCATAGCAGTTTTACAAATATTCAACCAGTCATCCTCCGATAATCTGACCTCAGCTTCTTTTTCCCATGCCTCTTTAATATATATAGTAGAGATATTCTTTGCTGTTTGTAAACATTTATAAATTGTGGTTATTTGTTTCTTGGGGGTGTGTGACCTTTGCTATAGCTTCAATAAAATTTTTCACCAAATCACTTTCATCCTCAGTAAATTTTAAATTTCCCTATTAAAATAATGCCTTAACTGAAAATATCTAAATAAGTCATAAGTCAGCCCAGTAACCAGTAATTCCCCGCCATGACCACCGTCGAAACACATTATCTGTCCGTGCTGGTAAGAACTCTGAATCGAAGGCTGGCCATCGCAGAAATATCTGGCATTTCCTTCAATGTTTTTGTTTTGGAGTATTTTACTCCATATTTGTATTGGTACTTTTATCCAGGGAGGCAACAGATGTGAGTCTAGGTTCTTTCTGAGAAGAGGCTGATCACCAAGCATGGACTGGAGCGGCTCATCGAAGCATGACCGGTCAATCTCCTTCCACTTAGCCTCACAGGAAGGATCACACCAACCTATCAAAACTCGTAGCTGAGCTGCTTTATAGTATCCTTCCAAACATGGCAGGGCTAGTCCACCCTCCTCCCTCCTTAACTGTAATATTTGAAACTTTATTCTCAGTTTTTTGTTTGCCCAAATAAAGTTTAAAATCATTCTATTCCACTCATTGAATTGCTTGGAGGGTATCTGAACTGACAGTGCCTGGAAAAGATAAAGAAACCTTGGCAACAGGTTCATTTTTATTATATCAATCCTATTATACATATTCATTGGCAACAATGATCATTGCTGTAGATCCGCTTTAATATCGGAGGTCAAGCTAGTATAATTTTCTTCAAAGATTGCTGATAGATCCTTTGGTATATGTACTCCCAAATATTTTATGCTTTTATTTTCCCAGCTAAAATTTGTCATCTTGCGAATCTCAGGAGAGGGTTGATAGTTAAAAGAGATTACTTGGGTTTTCTGTAGATTCAGCTTGTAACCAGAAAAGGTACCAAAGTCCCGCAATAAGGACAGGAGATTAGGTAAACTGTCTTTGGGATTAGACAATGTCAAAAGGACATCATCTGCATATAAACAAGCTTTGTGTGTAGTGTCTCCTATAGTAATCCCTGAAATATCTTCATGTTCCCTTATGGCCTGAGCCAGGGGCTCAATAAAGAGTGCAAACAGGGGTGCGCTGAGGGGGCATCCCTCTCGACAGCCTCTTTCTAAATATACTTTGTCAGACAAGTCCCCATTGATTTTAATCCTGGCAGAAGGGGAGTCATACAGGGATCTAATGCATCCAATTATTTTACTATTAAAACAAAACCGGCCCAGAGCCAAGTAAAGATATTCCCAACCCACAGAATCAAATGCTTTTTCAGCGTCAAGACTAACTGCTATAGATTCTATGTTTTTCATTTTATTAATGAGATGAAGAGCACGTCTAATATTGTCATGGGTCTGTCTATTGCGGACAAATCCAGATTAATCAGTGTCTGTCAATTCTGGAACTATAACCTCATGCCTCTGCGCCAGTATTGTGGCAAATATTCGATAATCGATATTCAAAACAGCTATTGGGCGGTAGGAGCTACATAAAGTTCTATCTTTGCCTGGTTTACAAATTACCGAAATCACTGCTCTCTTCCAGGATGGAGGTATCCCTCCACCCATTAAAACATGATTAAAACAAGTCTTAAGTGGCGAAATAATTAGATGTCGAAAATGTTTATACCACTCAGCTGGGTAACCATCTTCACCAGCCATTTTATCACTTTTCAGTTTTGAGATGGCTTTACTAATTTCCTCATCTGTTATTTCCCGATTTAGTCTCTCATTTTGTTCAGTTCCTATAGATGGCAAATCAAGTGAAGAGAGAAAATGGTTCACAGCCTCAATATTTGCTGAGTGGGGTTGGGTATACAATTGCTCATAATATGCCACGAAGGAGTTCTATATGTCTTTTAGATCATGACATACATTATTATTAAGGGTGCTCTTCATTTTGTGTATAAATCTGTCTGCCTGTTGTATACGTATCCTCCAAGCAAGAAGTTTCTTAGATTTTGGGCCATTTTCATAATAATTCTGCTTCATAAATTTTGACCTCTGTTTGATTTGATCTTCATATAGCCTATTAAAAATGTGTTTTATTTCTTTAATCCTTATTAAACCCCCCCCCCCCCCCCAACACCCTGCATGATCAGATACATCTCTAGTGCCTATTTTGCAATCAATAATTCTATGTCTGTCACACATCAACATGAAAAAATAATCCAATCTTGAGTATACCCGATGGGAGTGTGAAAAAAAGGTATATCCCCTATCAGATTGATGCAAGTTTCTCCACACATCCATCATTCCTAGTTCTTTTAGCATTTTCTTAATGAAAATTGCTTCAGGTTGGGATTTTTTAATTTTGCTAGAGGAGTCCACAAAAGGGTTAAGACAGACATTCCAATCACCACCGCATATAAGCACACCTGATACTTCGGCCACAATAATATCAAAAATCTTCCTATTCATGCTTTCATCTTTGCCTGGAGGTCTATACACATTTAACAAAGACACTTCTTTATTGTCTAGGTATCCTTTGACTAGAATATAGCGTCCTTCCTTGTCGCTAACCTGAGATGTGTACCGAAAGTTCACTCTATTTGGTAATAGGATGACAACTCCTCTAGAATGACCCTTCATAAATGATGAGTAGTACATATTATTAAACCCCATTTTACATAACTTTTCATGCTCTATGGCAGAAAGACGAGTTTGCTGCCAAAATATTATATCATATTTTTCTCTCTTCATTTTAGCAATGACTTTGGTCCTTTTAATGGGGCTATGTAAACCATTTACATTAAGAGTGATAGCTGTATACTGCTGTTTAACCACCATCAATAAAAATACACAAACTAAACATAAATACCTCTAGATGCTCTGAAAAACACAAATGGGTCTGCGAAAAAAAAGCTATGGTGGCGCATAGCGAGGAAGCAGTTTCCCCGACGGCCAATCAGAGGTAGTTATTCAGTTATCAGAGCGCAAGTGTAATATTGATTACACTCTTACCACGTAGAAGCTTGCTCATAATCAGATAGTGCTTCTTTTAAACATCTTCAGTTTTTCCTGGATGGTTCTCGTCAGCTCTTCTCTGTTCCTCCTTGTCACATGCACAGATCTCCAGGTAGGTCTCCTCGGTCTGGGAGGAGCCGGATCCACTGTGTCCTCCGCTCCAGTCTGCAAAAGCCCTCTCCTCTCCAGGTCATTCGTGGCTTCCTCCACGCTGTTGTAGACCACGATGTCATTGCCCCCGTCGTAAAACACACGGAGTCTAGCCGGGTATAGAGTTTGGAGGTGATATCCCTTTTCTTTGAGCATTTTCCTAACAGGGTGTAGGCTTTACGCTTAAAGAGCAGATCACTGGATAATCTTGGTCAAAATATACACGCCTTCCATTAAACTGTATATTCCCTTTGCCCCATGCAGAGCGGAGGACCTTCTCCTTCATCTTGTACTCCAGAAAACATATTACAATAGATCTGGGATTAGCGCTCGGCGGCGGCCTCGGACCCAGAGAGCGGTGGCAGCACTGTATGGCTAAAGTAGCGTTAGCGAGGGAGAGCTCAGATGTAAGAAAATCCTCTATGAACACTTGAATATTGGTCCCCTCAGCCCCCTCAACAATCCCATGAATTCGGATATTATTTCTGCGGGAGCGGGCTTCTAGGTCTGATAGTTGTCTTTGGAGTTCCAGCTGTAACTGTAGAGTGTGCTCCAGAGTGTCTTTGACGTCAACATTGAACTCCTCCATGTCAGCTACTCTCTCTGCTCAGCTTCTCCGACTCTCTGTGTCACATGTTTCAAGTCCTCAGTGAAACCATCCATACACTTTCCATTTGTTCTCTGAAGACACTTACTTCTGTCTTTAGAGTGTCAATCTTATCATTAAATTCCTTCTTGATGTCATTTTGAACATTTCTCAGCTCTGCTATAATGTTAGCTTGAATAGCATCCATGGTCGCGGTTTCTGTTAGCCTATTAGCCGTGGCAGCCTCCGCGGGTAAAGAGTCCACTTCGTTTGTAGTATCTAGCTTTATTTTAGCAGATTTGCTCTTGTCTTTCTTTTATTACCCCCTGACATATTACTGATAACTTTTATTTCTAGTTATGACGCTTCCTTTGTCAGGGGGGTAGCGGGCCTTCGGGGAGCTAAGGAATTATGCTGCCGATTGCTCCCTCGCCATCCCGGAAGTCCTAGTATCTGATTTTGATACTTTTGACAACCCTACTTGGAATTCATTCATGCTGAGTTGCATTATACTACAGTGTAAAAAAGCTGCATGTTTGTTGCACAGTTTTATACAACACGGAAAATAATTCAGAGACAGTTTACACACAAGGAAGGCATTTTGTTGGCAGTTCCTGTTATCACCTGCTCAGAATAGGTACCAACGCACTTTGAGTCTAAACCCAGCGCATAAGTCTAAGAAAACCTTTAGTACCCTTAGTCACAGGACCAGAAAAGCCGGTCCACTGTTTTCTCAAATGCGAAAACCTATGCTGAGAAGGTTTTCATTGTATTGACTAGGCCAAACCCAAAACCAATAAACTGTACTGTTTTTCTTTATCTTACTGATATTTAAATGTTCTTCATTTTTGGGTCTATTCTTCTGCTGCTCTACTGCATGTCTGTAACGAAAATAAAATCCCATTGGAGATGAATAAAAATAATTCTGATTCTGATACAGATAGTGTCCCTGATTGACTAATCCACCTGTCAATCATGCTCATCTGAACTTGTGGAGGATGGTAACCAGACTCACATGTTATTGTAATGGAGAATTGTGTATTCTGGATCCCATGATATTTCTTACATAAATAATGCTTTTGTACTGTTTGTGTTTTGTAGACTGTCACAGCACCGTCTCGCCTCCTTCGTCCACCTCTTCCTGCTGTGTCTGACCTTCCTGCTCTTTGCCTTCATCATGTCGGGCATGTCAGGCAGTGTGTCGTTGTGGGACAAGCTCCCCCTGGATCAGTACTACCAAAGGCTTCTCAACCAGGACTGGTACACCAGAAGAGGATTCAGACCCCCTGCTATTTATGTCCGTCCTCGACCTGAAGTGCTCCTGGTACAGACGGCTGCTCCCCCCAACAAACTGGCCACCAAACCCCATCCCAAACCAGAAACACCTGCTCCAGCAACCCAACCCCAATCCAAAACAGAAGCCCCCGCTCCAGCCACTCAACCCGAACCTGAAGTACCCACTCCGGACACCAAACCTCAACCCAAACCTGAAGCCCCCACTCCAGCAACCCAACCCAAACCAGAAGCATCCAGTCCAGCTTTGAAACTCCCACTTCCCCACTTTCACCAGGCCTATGCCCCAAACTATCACTTCATCATGGACAACCCTGATGCATGCAATAACACTCCCTTCCTGGTTCTAATGGTTCCGGTGGCACCCGTAAACATAGATGCGCGTAATGCCATCCGTCAGACATGGGGTAAGGAGTCCCAGGTGCAGGGAGAGCACGTGCTGACTCTGTTTGTGCTGGGACTGGCTGGGGGTCGTGGGGCCGACCAGCAGAGCCTGGAGCAGGAGAACGACCAGCACCATGACCTCATCCAGAGTAACTTTGTAGACTCATATGTGAACCTCACCATCAAGACCATGGTGATTATGCACTGGCTCTCCATGCACTGCACCAATGCCACTTTTGCCATGAAGATCGACTCGGACATGTTTTTAAATATAGACAATCTAGTGGATATGCTAAAAAAGCCCGAAATCCCCAGAATGAACTATTTAACTGGAATGTTGATGTGGAACCGTCCAGTGGTCCGATCCAAAAACTCCAAATGGTACGTGCCAGTGGAGATGTACCATGACCCCACCTACCCGACCTACTGCCTGGGCATGGGCTACATCTTCTCTAGTGACCTCCCAGCAAAGTTTTTGGAGGTCTCCAAGACAATCAAGCCTTTTAACATTGAGGATGCTTACATTGGGTTGTGCATGAAAAAGTTGGGCCAGAGTCCGACAGCTCCCCCTCAGCCTTGGCAGTTTCGGGCCTATAACTCGAAATATGAACGCTGCCAGTTCTCCAAGGTCATCACCTACATCTTGGGCTCCTCAAAGCAGCTGGTTGAGTTCTGGACAGACCTAAAGAAAACCCGGTCCACCCTGTCCACAATGAGACCATGGATCTGAGCTGGGGCAGTGGAGTAGGAGCGTGGACTGTTATGTGCTGGCAACCACATGGACCCCATTCATGCAGACATATTTCCCTGCACTTTTGATCTGATCTGTAAATTCCCAGAATATGTGAAATAAGGTGTATGTGTGAATAAAGCCAAGAAAATATTGAAGACTTCTGGCTTTTAAAAAAATGTGCTTTATATATAAATGTGATTTGATCTTTGTTTGCTATGGGAATCTAAACACCAATGGATTATGCAGATAGAAGAATGAACCTGCTGTTATTTAAATATAATACTGTAAATAAAAGTGTAAACATTCTGGACCAACAGTAAATAGTCTTATGACATAAAAGCATAACCTATATTGGGGTGGGTATTATATTTTTAAAATACAAATTTAGTTAAATAAGTCAGTTTAATTTATTCCAAAACACAGATTTGTCTTGTCACACAGAAAGTTAATGGGTCTAATTTTTTAGTAGAAATGATCAGTGAGATCCCCCCATCTGACAGCATGACATCATCACATTCTACAATCTGAAATCCACCATTAATACTATAGATTTTTTACTGTATGAATGTATTTACTGTTCTCTATAGGTCGGGGCATGTCGGTAGCAAAAAAAAAAAATCCCCTTTAGATTAATACGGCATTGTGATTCTGGTGTATTTATGAATTCGTCTGTCACTGTGTAATGATCTGACATCGATCTGATACTTTGTGTAATTTTTAACTATCTGTTGTTGTTATTGTAACTAATCTTGTATGTGACTCTTGTTTTGGAGACTGGCTCTAGTGAGTTGAGACTGCTGTTGTTTTGCTCTTGTTTTGGCATGGCTGACAGCCTACAGTAGCCCTTGTGTTCAGAAAATAAACAGCCAGAAGAAATCGGGCATGCTTCCTTACACCAGAACACTAGAATATGTTTTTTGCATCACAGCAGATACTCAATACCAGTATCAGTTTAGATGGTCAACACCGTCCTCAGAGAGATCACAGATTTGAGATGGAGCAGTGAAGTGGTAGTGTGGACAGGTACGTGCTGGCAACCACTTGGACCCCATTCACACATACCTGGAAATCTGGCTGCATCAAAAAAGTCAGATTTCTCTGCACTTTTGATCTGATAAATTCCCAGGTAAATTCCCAAAATATGCAGAATAAGGCTTACGTGCAAATGAAGGCTTGTATTTGCAAAGTGCAAATATTTGCAAAGTTTCTTACAAAGAAATTGTAAACCAAATGATACCTGGTTTAAAATCTTTGGCTAGTTTGTAGAAGCGATTACATTTAGTCATGAGTAAATTTCCACTCCCGAGTATTTAAAACATTCCTTTCTTAGTCTTATGGATGGAAGTGATGTAAGACTAACATACGAGTTAAGAAGGAGTAAAGCAGAGTATGAACCAAACTCTTTGAATATTTCAAGTATATGTAGGATGGGCGTTGATGCCTTGTCTATATATAATAAAATGTCATCACAATATAGAGAGATATGATAATTAGTATTATTGAAAGTTATAGGATGGATAAAGTAATTTTGGCTTATTTTTTGAGGTAATGTTTCTAAGGACAAACCAAAAAGAAAAGGACTTAAAGGGCACCCTTGATGACATGATTTACATATGAGGAAAGCAGATGACTTAATACTTCCACTTATTACCATATCCCATCCCAAGGACGGGCCAGACTTATGCATTTCTTTTAACTTTCACATAATGTTACACAAAGAGGCACTGTGTTTCAGGTGTGTCTTCAAATACATCCACTGGTGTGACAAATGTTGTCAATAAACCAGAGGCTTCCAAAGTCATGACATCATCATCTGGGTTTTCGCAAATTGTTAAAATACATAGTAATCTTACTTTAAGTTTTGACTTTGAAGAAAATAATGAAAAATGTTCTCTCATTATTCTGGCATTCAGCAAATATAAATCATTTTGGTAATTCTAATTGACCTAAAACAAGAAAAGTTTAGTGTGATTTCATGTCAGACAAGGAGGACAAAAAGTGTATGTGTCTTTTTATATAGGGTATATAAACGTCTGGTTTCAGCTGTAGAAGGCGATGTTCACCGGCAATCTGACCAGAGTTGAAGCCATTTGGATGAACAGTGCAACATCTTCTCTCAAAAACTTTTTATCCAGCTGACAAAGTTTTGGGTTTCAATGCAGAAATCCATTTGGTTTAAACCTGAAAGAACTCTCTCTGATCTGAATGGTCACAACTTAACTCCTGCACCTGCAGCCAATCATGAATCAGTGCTAGTGGAGCCTCTGCAGCTCTGTGAGTGAGTTCTGGAGGTTATGAGCTTTCACATGAGGCATGGCCAGTCCATACACTGAGAATGAGACACACTCCTCTTTCTGCTCCCCTCTCCTCACTGCGTCTTCGCTGTTTCCGGGTTCTACGTAGAAGACCTGGCTGGCGTCAAGGTGAGTTTAGCTCCCTGTTGGAGCAGGCTGCGGGCGTATGGACTGCTACCACTGCTTCTACAATTCGAAAGACAGCCGAGGAAAACGGGCCAGCGCAAACCGAGGCGCGGCAGAGTCTCCCCCGCGGACCCCATGTGCCGCAGGTAAGCGCAGGTAACCCGTGTGTACGTAAACGTGACACGAGTGCCTGTTTTTATCTGATTTTCCTTCGTAGCTGCAAGCTACCGAGACACATTTATTCATATTCCCACATTTGCACTTTTGCCTAAATAGCTCGTATTAATAATAATAATAATAATAATAATAATCATAATGATATACCATTACGAGAACGATGACAATTGATTACAATGCTTGTTCAATCTGAACGTGTTGTGGTTTAGCCTGAGTATGAGTGAATGCTTTGAATTTGCGGCAGGTTGAGCCACAGCCAGTAGAGCCAGTTTAGGGACCGTCTCAAAAGTGCATGTCTGTGCAACTCATTGGAACCATTAGACCTGAATGATAGACTGTATAAAGAAGTGCATTAAGGCAGTGTCACCCACAGTGTTCTGTTACAGTCAAATGAAGCTCATTGAGACTAGTAGTTATATGGGTCAATTTGGAGCCAAGTTCCACATTTGGAATTCCGATCTCGAGTGTCATAGAAACCAAAGAGCCAATCTTTGCCAAACCTTCTAGCATCCACCGCTAGTTTAGCAGGGAGAGGTCAACCCTGTTGGGTTTGACTAGTGGGAGCGACCTTTGGGAAAGAAGGAGAAAGCCCAGAAAATTACAAAAATGTTAAATACCGTATTTTCTACAACTACAACCGCTGCAGCTTATGGTACGACGGCGTTTTACTGCCAGCTAAAAAAAAATAAATTCTGCGGGCGCTACGAGAAAAAAGTTGTAGCATTTTGACATTAAAGTCATAATTTTACGAGAATAAAGTCGTAGTCAGAAAAAGTTGTAATTTTAAGAGAATAAACTCATAGTACAACAAGAATAATGTCGTAAAATTACGAGAATAAAGTCGTAATATTACGAGAATAAAGTCGAAGCCTGAAAAAAGTTGTAATTTTATGAGAATAAAGTCATAGTACAAAGAGAATAAAGTAATAATATTACGAGTAAAAAGTCATAATTTTATGAGAATATAGGCTCCTGTGCGTGAGTGAGCGTAGTCCGTTATGCGTTATGGAGAGGAAGAGGAACTGTCTGAAGTGGTCGGCTGCAGGGGGATCGGTGGTTACACCATAGAGCTATCCAGACAGGATTTGTTTTTTCTCAAGAAACTGATCGAATTTTACTGAAAATATTAGATCCAAATGGGGTAGAGACAGTCCAGCGTAAGGAC
Organism: Periophthalmus modestus; assembly: GCA_019594935.1. Taxonomy (NCBI): domain Eukaryota; kingdom Metazoa; phylum Chordata; class Actinopteri; order Gobiiformes; family Gobiidae; genus Periophthalmus; species Periophthalmus modestus. Next base: position 177,880 of record JAIEZT010001203.1, on the reverse strand, counting down.
CAAACGCACTGTGGCATTTGGAGTCATATGATAAACTGAAGCCGTGTGGCGTTTGCATAAATGTCTGTATTGATGCTTCAGTCTCACATTATGTGGATGGAGGCACGTTACCAACAGTGATCCGACAGTAAATGTGGATTACTGTGTCCACATAGTGACGCGCGTTGGAGGGGGTCCGCAAAGACTCCGGGCAGATCCAGGTTTTTACGACCCAGGTGGATCAAACATATTAAAGAGACACCGGCGAATTTTATTTTTTTAAGTGGCAGTAAAACGCCGTCGTATTATGGTGCAGTGCGGCTTATACATTTTTTTTTTTTTTCGTGGCACCAGAAACATTTTGCCCAGCAACAGTAGACATAAAAGTGAAAAGAGTGGATGTTGCTCCTTACCTGTCTGCTTGTCACCCGCTGTCAGTGACTCATTTCTTACAGAAGACAGTGGTCTGGTTTATCGCAGGGGTTACGTTCCATAATTAACCCGCGCTAAATGAAATCCGTGAAGTAGAAAACAACATTTTTTTTACAATTATTCTATATGTTTTGCGGCTGCAGGTGTATTTCTCAGTTCCTCTGTCTCCGCCTCTTCGTCCTGGCGCCGCTCCGCTGTAATGTCTCATAATGTTCTTTTTCCTGCAGTCACTGATCCACAAACTAAAGCAGACTCCATCCGCATGGTTACAGCCCTTTTTTGCTCCTTGTTAAACTTATTCTGCTGTCGTCCTTATGTTATTTTCCTTCTTCTTTGTTGTTTCACATGTAAAGTCTCTCATGGCCGCACGTCCAGAGCGTCCACAACGTGTGTCGGAGGCGTTTGTCCTCAAATACAAAGTTGTCCAACGCGAATGTTTCAGAGTCACCCTGCAGCATTGAATATTTTGGTAAATTTGGCTGAATGCATTCTGTCCTGTACAGGAGACACGGCACCTCCTTTAGCCAATCAGGACGCAGAGCAGAGCACGCGCCTTCATACACTGTAAAAAAGCAGCATGCAAATTTGCACTAGTGGTCCCTCGCAAATGAACGTTTTTGAGCAAATTTTTCATATTACTACATGGGGTACCTGTGGCTTAAAAATCCGGTGCGGCTTGTACAAGTTTTTCATTCTAAAATTAAAGCATGCGGCTTTTAATCAGGTGCACTCTCTGTGGTCTGGAAAATACGGTAGTAAACAAGTATGAATGTGCCAGTGGTTTTCAACAAAAGTGTCATTTTTAGACAACTTAAAAAAAAAAGTGTTTAAAAACATTATTTGTTTGGGAAAAGCCAATAGAACAAGTGTGCAGATTTGCGAGCTGAGCGCAATTAACCCAAATCAAAGCAATAAAATATATACATAATAAATATCAAAGCAACAAAATGGCTCTCTAACGCCCTCTTAAAAAATCATACTAGATAATCTGTTGTGGACTTTTTAAAACTACAATATAGACTTTTTTTTTTTTTTTTTTTTTTTTTTTTCAGGCAAATTGTTTCGATATGAAAATTACTTCTTTGCATCATTTTCGGAAGACTACATTGGGCTAGATCTGTTTGTAGGCACATATTTTTCAATTTAAAAGAAAACATCTTCGTCTTTACTATTTGTTGTGCTGTTTGGCTCAGTAGCACCACCATTATTGAGTAAAGAGCAGTCAAATTTATGCTGTACCAGTATAGCATGAATCACTCACCATTGTCCTGCTTCAACCTTATATTGGCCATTTTAAGATTACAAAATTCATAATACTATATTCTGCGCTGTTTTTCATTGAATTCCTAAATGTCAGTTACTATTACCACGATGGCAGAATGCACACATTAGGGAACACAGCCATATAGGTTTAGAGGCATCTGGAAACTCTAAAATGAGAATACTTACATACTGTGTGGCTTTAAGTATGATTCAAGTCAAGTCATTGCATTTGACTACATTTTAAAACCCATAGATTCAAGTACAACATAAATCAATGGTTGTCTTACTTTCTATTCAGAGTAACAAAACAATGGCACTGCATCTCCTGCTCTGCTATAACAAACACCATCCCACTTCTTCCGACAGCAGCAGGGTCCAGATAAGAGCCAAGTGGGTGTTCACATACTATCCTTACTGACAAAAAAGGTGACATGGAGGGGTAGGCAAATTGTTTGGATAAGATATTCAAATGATGCCACTGGGAGGGAAGTAGACATGTTATTCAAATCTTTACCTCATTTTGCTGTGATGACTATATTTAAGCTTTATTATTCATATTATGTACAGTTGAAACCAGAAGTGTACCTACATTATATAAAAACACACATATGCTTTTTTTCTTCACTGTCTGACAGACTAAACTTTTCCTTCTTTTAGGTCAGTTAGTATTACCAAAGTTATTCTATTGCTAAAAGCCAGAATAATGAGAGAGGATTTTTTAAAGGCAATTTTTTCATACTTTCTTCAAAGTCAAAAACATTTACATACATTTAATTAATATTTGGGACCACTGCCTTTAAACTGTATGACTTTGGACAAACATTTTGGATATTCTTCGACAAGCTTCTCACAAGAGTTGTCAGGAATTTTGACCCATTTTTCCTGAGAGAACCTGGTGTAACTGAGTCAAGTTTGTAGGCCGCCTTGCTCGCACAAGCTTTTTTCAGCTCTGCCCACCCATACATTTTCTATTGGACTGAACTCCTTACTTTGGCTTGCTACTTTGTAACCAGTTTGGCAGTATGCTTTGGGTCATTGTCCATTTGGAAGACCCATTTATGCCCAAGCTTTAACTTCCTGACTGATGTCTTGAGATGTTGCTTCGGTATTTCCACATACTATTCTTTCCTTATGATGCCATCTATTTTGTGAGTGTAAGTGTGAAGTGAAGCATACCACTTTTCCCTACAAATGTAACAATTAACGGTTACATTTTTGTTTTGCCAGACCACAGGACATGTCTTCAAAAATTAAAGTCTTTGTCCCTGTGTGCATTTGCAAACTGTAATCTGGCTTTTTTAATGTTTTTTTTTTGGAGAAATGGCTTCCTACCAGAGTGGACTTTCAGCTCATGTGCAGTGCTCGTTTCATTGTGGATAATGACAAAGACTTATCAGCTTCAGCCAGCAACTTCACAAGGTCTTTTACTTTTGTTCTCGGGTTGATATGCACATTTCGGACCAAAGCACGTTCATCTCTGGGACACACAACTTCTTTTATGAGCGGTATGATGGTTGGACAGTCCCGTGGTGTTTATACTTGTGTATAATAGTTTGAATTGATGAAGATGATCAGGGATCTATAAATTGCACCCAAGGATGAACCAGAATGAACATGATTCTTTTGATTCATGATGTTCCACAAAGAAGCAGTGTGTTTCAGGTGTGCCTTAAAATACATCCACGGGTTTGTCTCTAATTAACTCAAATGTTCTCATTAAACCTATCAGAAGCTTCCAAAGGCATGACATCATTATCTGGATTTTCCCAAATTGTTTAAATGTACAGTAATCTTACTGTATGTAAACTGACTTAAGTAAAAAAAAAAAAAAAAAAAGTAATGAAAAATTGTCTAAACAGAAAATCTCTCATCCCTTCTCTCATTTTTCTGGCATTTAGTAAATCATTTTGGTAAGCCTAACTGACTTGAATTTTAGTCTGATTTCATGTTCGTGAGAAGATAAGCATGTGTGTGTTTTTATATAATGTATGTAAACTTCTGGTTTCAACTGTCCATTGTCTGCTCCGATTGGTCTGGGCTCTGCAAAATAAATATACTAGGATAATGATCATCAATTTAAAACCTAAATGACGAGCCTGACCGCTGGAGTTACAGAGGGGTGACAGTTTTTCAATGTAAAGTTAGCCAGAGTTGTTGGAGTGAAAACACGCCCACGCTCACTTCCTATTTGGAACATGGCAGCTAGCAGGTTAGCTATGTCCATTTACGCTGTGTGCGCAATTATTAGGCAAGTTGTAGTTTTGAGGATTAATTTTGTTATTGTACAGCTACAGTGCTCTTGGTCAATCCAAAATGTTAACAAACCCTCAAACTTGAACATTTAAGTAAAAGAGAAGTTTTGGCTTTCTTAAGAGAGTATCTACATGTAAACCATTATTAGGCAACTATTAGTGTGCAGAATTATTATGGAACTAAATGAAAAACAAAGATTTTCCCATCTCACTTGTTTATTTTCACCTGTTAAAGTGAGAATAATAAACAAACTCAATATAATAATACAATAAACATTTGTGAAAAAACAAAAAAAAACCTCAGTGACCAATATAGCCACCCTCCTTTTCTTTCAATAACAGTCGCAAGCCTTCCATTCATGGAGTCAGTCAGTTTCTTGATCTCATGAGAATCAACTTTTTGTGCCACAACCACAGCCTCCGAGACACTGTTCAGAGAGGAACTGTTTTCCTTCACTGTAAATTTCCTGCTTAAGAAGGGCCCAAAATGTCTCAATAGGGTTTAAGTCAGGTGAAGGAGGAGGCCATGTCATTAGTTTTTCATCTTTAAGGCCTTTACTGGTCAGCCACAGGGTGGAGGACTTTGATACATGTGATGGAGCGTTGTCTCGCATAAAAATCAAAGCCTTCTTGAAAGATGTAGACTTTTTCCTGTACCACTGCTTGAAGAAGGTGTCTTCTACAAACTGGCAGTAGGTCTGAGAGTTGATTTTGAGTCCATTTTCAACCCAAAAAAGTCCAACTAGCTCATCTTTAATAATACCTGCCCATACCAGTCCCCCACCTCCACCTCGCTGGCGTCTGAGTCGAAGTGGAGCTCTGTGTCTGTTACTGATTCAACCACAGGCCCATCCATTTGGTCCGTCAAGAGTCACTCTCGTCTTATCAGTCCACAAAACCTTTGAAAAGTGTCTTCAGATATTTCTTGGCCCATTCTTGACATTTCAACTTATGTGTCTTGTTCAGAGGTGGTCGGGTTTCAGCCTTTCAGCCTCTGAGAACTGAACACCTCGTTCTTCTTGACTCTCCAGGTACGTTGCAGTTGTGGAATATCACAGCACTGAAGGATAATGGGTCTGGTATCTTTATGTTTCATTCTTCTCAAATCTTTGGTGGTTAATTATCATCTTTCTTCTCGACATGTTTCTTGCGACCCTGTTGACTATTTGTAACAAAATGTTTGAAGGTTTTGTGATCACGCCTGAATATCTTAGATATTTCAAGAGTCCTGCATCCCTCTGAAAGACTGTTTACATTTTTTTGACTTTTCAGAATCAATAAAATCTCTTTTTGGTAAATTTTTCCTGAGGAGAAGAATTGCCTAATAATTCTGCACACCTTGTTATAGGGTGTTGATCTCCTTAGACCACACCCTCCCTTTTTACACAAATGCACATCTCCTGATATGCATTAAATCCAATAAGCATTCAAGTTTATAAAGCTTGGAGTTGGAAATTATAGATAAAATGATGATATGGTCAAAATAATCACTTGCCTAATAATTGTGCACACAGTGTATATATACTGTCTATATGAGTTTGATTAGGAAAGATCTAATGTATTTCAAACCACACTAACATGATGGTGGAGCATTGGTTTGCCTATTATTACAGTAGTTCAGTTGGTAGAGTGTTTGTCCACTGATCCAAAGGTTGGCGGTGTGATTCAAGCTCCCACAAATGAGTACTGTTATCGTTTCCTTGGGCAAGACTCGTCACTCACCTCCTTCTATGGCTGTTCTGAGTTCTTTGTCTGATTTCTGAGTGTGATTATCGGAGTGGATAGACCGGTTTTGAATGCAAACAAGAGTCTAGGTCAGGGGTGTCAACTCAAATCGACAGGGGGGCCAAATGAAAAAAATTTGCTACAAGCCGAGGGGCCGGACTGATCGAATGTTCATTGAAAAAATTCAAAATGTAATTTTTTATTGTCAACAGAAGACAAACTTCCTTATATAAACAAAAAAAAGTCCCCATAACATGCACATTAAATGAATGAAGCGGTATTATTCAAGGCACCATCAGTATATTTTCTCAGGGAAATGGCAAAAGTAGGATCAATTTACTTAAATAAATAAATATATCTGCAATTTCTATCAGTCACTCAACTGAAATGTTTTTAAAACATAATTGGATTTGAAATACAATAAAATAAAGTGCAAAACTCTATGGATGAGAGAAAAAACAACCTTTCTGTGCCTCCCACAGAGTCAGTTTGGTATTTTTAAACGCCTTCACTGTCCTGCACATATCAGAGACACGACCCCGACCTGCAGCTGCAGGTTCATCACATCAGACTCGTGATGTCACACAGAAAACACATTTCACACACAAACGTTTCGTCTCGGAGTTGTGTTGTGTCTTTCCCTTTGCTTTCCAAGAAACAGACAAATCTCCTCACGCAGCTCAAACATCTTTGCAGCACCTTTCCTGGTTTATCCATCGCACCTCAGTGTGTGACAGGGCAAATCACCAGGCTCCGTTTGTAACTCGCTCAGAAATTATTTGAACTAGCGATAATTTGGCCATTGTTGGGCATCTTACTTCCATCCATCCAGAGTTACCATCTCAGTTACTTTTTGGAAAAAAGAGAAGTAACTAGTTACTAGGCAAAGTAACTATGCCGTTACTTACTTTGTTAAAAACAATAAAAACACAAACGGATGTGAACCTTTTTATTCACTTTAACAGATTGTAATATATTGTATTTGTTTAAAGTGATTCATATGTGACACCAGCCTGGACACTTTCAGTCACATTTAAACATATCAATGTCCATGTCCATATCAAATATGTGGCAGTAGTTTGTGTAAAATTGGAGGAGGAGGCGCCGTGCGTCAGGGGTCACGTTTCTGATCAAAACTCAACTCGGACCCAATCAGCTGTTAATGCACGTGTGACAGGACACCATTTCCCATCATGCATTAAGCGTTTGTAGTCCATGCAGGCGGGGCCGCAGTCAGTGGAGAGCTGCTGCCTTCGCCTCGCTTAGAAATTGTGGCTGTGTCCGAATTCGCCAAATGCACTGTTCGATGAACTGTTCGAAGTGCGGGTCGAAGTACCGCCCGACTTAAATGTGCCGGTCGAGCGGCGCATTTAAGGCACTTTGGTGAATTGAGACACGCCGGCTGCGTCGGCCTTGCTCTCACGAGATTATCTGCGCCCACCCCGCTCATCTCAAACAAGCCTATGATCTCACCTCGAGTCTCCTCTTTCACCAAAGAACACAATGGCTGCAGCTCCCTTCAATGAGAGATCTTCTGAAGAGCAGAGTGAACTGAAGCAATGGTAACGCGCCACATTTTACTGTCAGTAACTGTAACGGCGTTGGGACGCTGGGAAAAGTAATTAGTTAGTGCTGGAATTTCCCCACTGTGGGACTAATAAAGGCTTATCTTATCCTAGTTAAATTACTCCGTTAGTGAAAAAACAACACGTTAGTAACGCCGTTATTGTTTAACGCAGTTATTCCCAACACTGCCTATGGCTCTGATAAAGTTAACTGCAGCGTGATGGTCTCAGGACATGTTCCATTTTCAAGGCTTTACCACACAACTGCGTGTCCTATTTCGACAAATGCACCGCTCGATGTACTGGTTCAAGGTGCGGGTCGAAGTACCCAGCGCATTTTAGGGCAAATTGGGACACGGCCATAGACTCCTGGTGTATGATACAGTGAGAAGCTGTCAGCTCACCTGTGACGTTTTCCTCCTGATCTTCTCCCGTGTCCACCGGTCCACTCCCGTGTGGACCAAAATTGGCCAAATTTGGCCCGTGGGCCAGAATTTGACACCTATGGTCTAGGTCTAGGGACAAATGTAAGGCAGGTTATTTTAGCAGTCGACTGTCAGCAATTATGTATTTAATAAATGCATTTTTAACCAAATAAAGTTTGAAATATGATTACTGAAGTCCTGTTAACTATAATGATTATGAAAATATAATAACAATATTTTAATGGTCAACTCATCACAATTATTCCAATGATTCATTGCAGCTCTAGACAAATTGTCCCGATGATCCACAGCCCCCCAGTTAAACAATGTCGCAATGTTGATTTATGATTAGTATTTATTTGAGCAAGTAATGTTTAAAATACTTGCTCAAATACTGTTTCTAAAAGAAATTCAAAAAATACTTGTCTAAAGTGTTTCATCCTACTGATGTTTTTTGCAGGGTGATGGAGGACTGGGAGAAGGTACACAGCTGGCATCGTGCTGTCCATCGTGGTGGCTCTCACCTACTTCCTGATCATCTCAAATGTAGAGCAGAGTCAGGCCAATCAGTTTCTACCAGCCACCGTGTCAAAAAGGCCCCGCCCCTGGACCCACCCCTGGGACCTGCCCCTGGACCCACCCCAGGTCCTGAACCTGCTTGGGAGGACCAGGGGGACATAACACTGTGTCCTACCCACGGCAGCTACCGCTTTATCCTGGGGACACTGCGGTGTGCAAAGGAAGTCCTCTACCCATGTCCTGCTGGTGGGTGCCCTGTGGCCAGCCACAAATGGTGCATGCCAGGTCTGTGGTTCTATGTGCAACTTTAAAATAGAGAAAATTGTTAGGTTTATGCTAGTATTGGGTCAACACATTTTCTGTGGGCAAACTCTCAAAACTATACATAATCTGTGTACTAACCCAAATTGCACCCACACCAAGACTGCATTGGCTTGGCTTTATGTTTGTCACCTAGTCTTGTGACTAGGGGTCACATGCCGTCAGGGCACCAAATAAATATTTTGACAATAAAAATGGGTGAATAATTAACGATAGTTGTACAGTTCATTAACTATTGTTATCTTACTGTGAACCCAGATCGTTAATAAAAGTGCAAGTGCTATGCAATAAAGTATAGTGTTACCGTGCTGGCAACACTAGAAAATTTTCAACATTAAATGGTATTCTGTTTATTTAAGAAAGACAATTGATATCGAGTGTGACGAGGAGAACACGACATACAGTATATACAAGTAAATCACAAAGAGCCAGCAATAATCACGTGAATCTGGATACCACGTGGCGTATTTGTCCCATCATTGTGGTAGGAACATCATCGCAAGATCGTGGGGACGACGTGAAGCGTGTCAGGGGGTCACCCTGGTACAGACCCTGTTCTCATAGGGGTGCAGAGAGGCCTGGACCCTCTAAGCGGCTCCAGGAGAAAGCTCAGGCAGGAGAACCAGCAGCACCAAGACCTCATCCAGAGCAACCTTCATTGACAGCTACCGCAACCTTACCATCAAGCCCATGTTGATACTGGAGTGGCTGGCCGCCCACACTGATCCTCCTCCACGGTACGCCCTTCTTACTGGTGGCTTGTGGGGTCACTAAATTCAAGCCATTAGTTGTGATTTTAGTTGTAAGAATATCTAAACGACTTTTTGACAGTTTTTTAACCATGTTGTACCATTGCCTCTTCATCAAAAACATACTGGAGTTCATATTTGGTTTAAGTTTCAAAAAAGCTCATGTTTATAAAAAACAAAAAATAAATACATTTCCATATTATAGGACAGTATGTTAAAGGGCCCATATTACTCTGTATCTGATCTATGTTATAATGTTTCCTCATCAAAAACATATGCTGGAGTTGTTTTGTTCATTCACATGGTTAACACACAAATCTGCTATTTGGGCTGAGTTCTTCTCACAAGCAACACACTCTGGCAATTCCAGGGGCTGATCCAAATTATTATTATTAAATTATAAGGTGCCAGTCTCTATGAGCAAAGGGTTTAAAAGGTAGCCAATTACTTGAAAACTACTGCTTCATGACACATAACAAGGGGGGAACAGAGCATTTTGAGCTTTGGGATGTAGACAGATTAATAATAAAGGATTACTAAAACATGTGTGAATGAAACAAAACGCAACTTCTTGGCATGGTTTTGATGAGGTAACGACATTGTAACATACTCACAAGACTCAATTTGTGGTAATATAGAACTTTTAGATTGGAAAATGTGACTGACTTATCCCAAGGTGACCCAAAACAGAGTAATTTTTATACATTTTGGTGCCACCAATAAAACTATTCCTGATGTTGTAATGCTGTTGCTCATCACAAAAATCCCGGGATTAAAAAAAAAAATCAGTGGAGTAGAAGAGGATGAGGAGCCCTTATTGCCATATTGTGAGTTGTTGTAGCTAGAGGGTCATGTGACTTCTCTGATGTTCCCGTCAGCTAGTTAGAAACAGGTCGGATTCTCCAAACACAGCTGAAGCTTCTTCTCTTATTCTGCTTAGGACACTATGGTTGATCCCATGGCATAGCTCGAAAGATAAAGGAGGTAGGGCTATGATCTGAAGTTATTCGGATGAGCCCATCTTGTGATGTAAGTGGTAATACAGGAAGTGTTCCACCGTGTTTTTTAAACTCCAATACATTTTCACTAGAATCATTTGGATGATTTCATACCTGGAATCGCCCGATCTCTACTGAACTAAAAGTTGCTGTTAACTTAAACTACCACATGACATTACAAGTTGAAACTGAGCATTTTGAGCTTTGGAGTGTAGACAGACATAAAAAATAGGATTACTCAAGCAGTGTGAATGAATGAAAACAAAAACACACAAAAAACACCCCCCCCACAACGTAAGGTATGTTTGAGGAGGGGTAAACAACATTATAACATGGGTTAAAGCTTCACAAGAGTCATATTGTGACCCTTTTAAACTTTGGCCACTTGAAAACAAAAAAAAATAATCTCCTTGACTGGTTTAAAATGTGGCTGCATACTACTGTACATTCAAATAGTCAAGAACAAAAATCATATTAATTTTAAATGGGTGACTATTGCCAGAATGCAGTCTAACAATGAACTGTATAAACGGTTCTGGGGAAGTTATGTCACCTGCTTCTCTCAATCTCCATATTGAAATCAGCCCACCTCACCAGTACAGTTGTTTTTGAGTGATAAAACACTGCAATTAAATAAAAGCTGAATAGATAAGGCCAATACTGTTAGAAACCTCTCAGGTATTTATTTAATTTATAATTTATAGGTGGACAAGTGGTGCAAACATCTGCTTTTATACCTACAGTCTGCGCATACATTAACCGTTAATGTCCCATCTGGAATTCTTGCGAGGAGGGTAAAAATGCATAATATAGAGAGTGAACATCAGTACATTACACTATAGCTGGATTCTGATAATTTTCAGTATCGGCGCAATCCCTTTCTGGTTCAGACGATATTCCTGGTTTTGAACAAATTGATGGTAATACGACCATTTACATGGATTGCGGCTCCCTAATTATTCAGATCACAGAAAACTTTAAGATGAGACTAACTCTATGGAAACAAGAGGTCATGTACCCTCCACCGAACCTTTTTACCGTGTTCACCATGATTAAGATTGTGGATTCAAAGTGCTATCTGGTCCCACTCAAGGCATATGCGGTCAAGGGACTCGGACATGTTTCTGCACGTGCCAAACAATGATGGACCTATGCTGCGCCCTGACACCCCAAAAACAAATAAGGACAGGCCTGGTGTGGTGGCACAGCCAGTCCTCCGCAGCCCATGGGCAAACAGTGTTACAGCACACGACGTTATCGACGAGTCAGAGTACCATACATTACCCGCGGGCAGACTACATCATGGCATTGGACCTGCCCCAAAGATCCTGGGGGTTGTCCCGGGAGCTAAGCTATCTTATTGAAGAAGCGACCTGGTGTGGATGAAGAGGTTGCAAAATCTTGACAACAAAAAGCCCAAGCAACATGGGTCTGGTGGACGTGCACACACCCTGAGCTCCTGCGCCTCTCCAAAAGTTGTAGCTACTACCACCACGACGTGCCCCAGATGAGAGTACTGGAGGGACAGGCCAGCAGCCGCAGACGCACTGTTAGTGGGCACTGGTTTCTTACATTTGGACTTGATTTATTACGAAAAATCAGTAGGGCCTCAAAAGATTTCTGGTCGAGTAAAGACACGTCCTGCATTGATAATTGACTAAAACGAGGATTTGTAAAAGCTCTCAACTATTTGTAATCTAGAATCGGACCCAACGGTACTCACAAAATACACCTACAGCAGGAGTTTATACAAAAAATACCATTTATGCAGAAACAATGTACTCGGAAATAATGTATTTTATATGCACCCACTCTCCGCTACCTCTTAACTTCTTCTTTCTGCTGTTGTCCCTAAGCACTCCTTATAATTTTCACTACCCTTCTAACGTCTGATTAATGACACTTTTTGGTTATCCCCGGACAACATTGGCCATGCAAGCTTCCTTGGGCGACTCATATGAGGCACTAACAGCCTTCTTCCAGAAGTTGCTGTGGACCCCGTCATTGTAACTGGGTGTAATTATTTTGATGGGGATGCCAATCTTGACAAAACACTCAAGTTCTATATGGACTACAATGGCGTTTGGGGCCTCCAACAGAATCAGTGCAGTATTGTTGGTCACGAGATAGGGGCATTGAACCAATTTAACACAAATAAACCTACTTTTATAGAATTTTAGTGGTTGGATGAAACTTGCCTAGTAAAAGGCCGGAAAACAGAAGGGGTATGTCTGTGTGAATGTACTAAACCGCAAGTACATAGGACAC
>JAIEZT010001203.1:128391-165284 GCA_019594935.1 Periophthalmus modestus | reverse complement strand
TCATCATTGTCTGACCACCAGTAATCCCCACTCTCTGTCAATGGCGGAATCATTGGTACAAAATAATGATTGCGTTTTATTTTTATTAAGGATGATTTTATTTTTTGTGCGCAGCACGAAAATAAAATCCCATTGGAGATGAATAAAATAATTCTGATTCTGATACAGATAGTGTCCCTGATTGACTAATCCACCTGTCAATTCATGCTCATCTGAACTTGTGAGGATGGTTACCAGACTCACATTTTGGGTATTGGTAATGGGAGAATGTGGGTATTCTGGAGTCCCATGATATTTCTCTTACATAAATAATGCTTTGTACTGTTTGTGTTTTTGTAGACTGTCACAGCACCGTCTCGCCTCCTTCGTCCACCTCTTCCTGCTGTGTCTGACCTTCCTGCTCATTTGCCTTCATCATGTCGGGCATGTCAGGCAGTGTGTCGTTGTTGGACAAGCTCCCCCTGGATCATACTACCAAAGGCTTCTCAACCAGGACTGGTACACCAGAAGAGGATTCAGACCCCCTGCTATTTATGTCCGTCCTCGACCTGAAGTGCTCCTGGTACAGACGGCTGCTCCCCCCCCAACAAACTGACCACCAAACCCCATCCCAAACCAGAAACACCTGCTCCAGCAACCCAAACCCCAATCCAAACAGAAGCCCCCCCGCTCCAGCCACTCAACCCCGAACCTGAAGTACCCACTCCGGACACCAAACCTCAACCCAAACCTGAAGCCCCCACTCCAGCAACCCAACCCAAACCAGAAGCATCCAGTCCAGCTTTGAAACTCCCACTTCCCCTTTCCCACTTTCACCAGGCCTATGCCCCAAACTATCACTTCATCATGGACAACCCTGATGCATGCAATAACACTCCCTTCCTGGTTTCTAATGGTTCCGGTGGCACCCGTAAACATAGATGCGCGTATGCCATCCGTCAGACATGGGGTAAGGAGTCCCAGGTGCAGGGAGAGCACGTGCTGACTCTGTTTGTGCTGGGACTGGCTGGGGGTCGTGGGGCCGACCAGCAGAGCCTGGAGCAGGAGAACGACCAGCACCATGACTCATCCAGAGTAACTTTGTAGACTCATATGTGAACCTCACCATCAAGACCATGGTGATTATGCACTGGCTCTCCATGCACTGCACCAATGCCCACTTTTGCCATGAAGATCGACTCGGACATGTTTTTAAATATAGACAATCTAGTGGATATGCTAAAAAAGCCCGAAATCCCCAGAATGAACTATTTAACTGGAATGTTGATGTGGAACCGTCCCAGTGGTCCGATCCAAAAACTCCAAATGGTACGTGCCAGTGGAGATGTACCATGACCCCACCTACCCGACCTACTGCCTGGGCATGGGCTACATCTTCTCTAGTGACCTCCCAGCAAAGTTTTTGGAGGTCTCCAAGACAATCAAGCCTTTTAACATTGAGGATGCTTACATTGGGTTGTGCATGAAAAAGTTGGGGCCAGAGTCCGACAGCTCCCCCTCAGCCTTGGCAGTTTCGGGCCTATAACTCGAAATATGAACGCTGCCAGTTCTCCAAGGTCATCACCTACATCTTGGGCTCCTCAAAGCAGCTGGTTGAGTTCTGGACAGACCTAAAGAAACCCGGTCCACCCTGTCCACAATGAGACCATGGATCTGAGCTGGGGCAGTGGAGTAGGAGCGTGGACTGTTATGTGCTGGCAACCACATGGACCCCATTCATGCGCAGAAATATTTCCCTGCACTTTTGATCTGATCTGTAAATTCCCAGAATATGTGAAATAAGGTGTATGTGTGAATAAAGCCAAGAAAATGTTTTGAAGACTTCTGGCTTTTAAAAATGTGCTTTATATATATAATGTGATTTGATCTTTGTTTGCTATGGAATCTAACACCAATGGATTATGCCGATAGAATGAACCTGCTGTTATTTAAATATAATACTGTAAATAAAAGTGTAAACATTCTGGACCAACAGTAAATAGTCTTATGACATAAAAGCATAACCTATATTGGGGTGGGTATTATATTTTTAAAATACAAATTTTAGTTAAATAAGTCAGTTTAATTTTATTCCAAAACACAGATTTGTCTTGTCACACAGAAAGTTAATGGGTCTAATTTTTTAGTAGAAATGATCAGTGAGATCCCCCCCATCTGACAGCATGACATCATCACACATTCTACAATCTGAAAACCACCATTAATACTATAGATTTTTTACTGTATGAATGTATTTACTGTTCTCCTATAGGTCGGGGCATGTCGGTAGCAAAAAAAAAAAAAAATCCCCTTTAGATTAATACGGCATTGTGATTCTGGTGTATTTATGAATTCGTCTGTCACTGTGTAATGATCTGACATCGATCTGATACTTTGTGTATTTTTTAACTATCTGTTGTTGTTATTGTAACTAATCTTGTATGTGACTCTTGTTTTGGAGACTGGCTCTAGTGAGTTGAGACTGCTGTTTGTTTTGCTCTTGTTTGGCATGGCTGACAGCCTACAGTAGCCCTTGTGTTCAGAAAATAAACAGCCAGAAGAAATCGGGCATGCTTCCTTACACCAGAACACTAGAATATGTTTTTTGCATCACAGCAGATACTCAATACCAGTATCAGTTTAGATGGTCAACACCGTCCTCAGAGAGATCACAGATTTGAGATGGAGCAGTGAAGTGGTAGTGTGGACAGGTACGTGCTGGCAACCACTTGGACCCCATTCACACATACCTGGAAATCTGGCTGCATCAAAAAAGTCAGATTTCTCTACACTTTTGATCTGATAAATTCCCAGGTAAATTCCCAAAATATGCAGAATAAGGCTTACGTGCAAATGAAGGCTTGTATTTGCAAAGTGCAAATATTTGCAAAGTTTCTTACAAAGAAATTGTAAACCAAATGATACCTGGTTTAAAATCTTTGGCTAGTTTTGTAGAAGCGATTACATTTAGTCATGAGTAAATTTTCCACTCCCGAGTATTTAAAAACATTCCTTTCTTAGTCTTATGGATGGAAGTGATGTAAGATTAACATACGAGTTAAGAAGGAGTAAAGCAGAGTATGACCAAACTCTTTGAATATTTCAAGTATATGTAGGATGGGCGTTGATGCCTTGTCTATATATAATAAAATGTCATCACAATATAGAGAGATATGATAATTAGTATTATTGAAAGTTATAGGATGGATAAAGTAATTTTGGCTTGTTTTTTGAGGTAATGTTTCTAAGGACAAACCAAAAAGAAAAGGACTTAAAGGGCACCCTTGATGACATGATTTACATATGAGGAAAGCAGATGACTTAATACTTCCACTTATTACCATATCCCATCCCAAGGATGGACCAGACTTATGCATTTCTTTTAACTTTCACATAATGTTACACAAAGAGGCACTGTGTTTCAGGTGTGTCTTCAAATACATCCACTGGTGTGACAAATGTTGTCAATAAACCAGAGGCTTCCAAAGTCATGACATCATCATCTGGGTTTTTTCGCAAATTGTTAAAATACATAGTAATCTTACTTTAAGTTTTGACTTTGAAGAAAATTATGAAAAATGTTCTCTCATTATTCTGGCATTCAGCAGATATAAATCATTTTGGTAATTCTAATTGACCTAAAACAAGAAAAGTTTAGTGTGATTTCATGTCAGACAAGGAGGACAAAAAGTGTATGTGTCTTTTTATATAGGGTATATAAACGTCTGGTTTCAGCTGTATAAGGCGATGTTCACTGGCAATCTGACCAGAGTTGAAGCCATTTGGATGAACAGTGCAACATCTTCTCTCAAAAACTTTTTATCCAGCTGACAAAGTTTTGGGTTTCAATGCAGAAATCCATTTGGTTTAAACCTGAAAGAACTCTCTCTGATCTGAATGGTCACAACTTAACTCCTGCACCCTGCAGCCAATCATGAATCAGTGCTAGTGGAGCCTCTGCAGCTCTGTGAGTGAGTTCTGGAGGTTATGAGCTTTCACATGAGGCATGGCCAGTCCATACACTGAGAATGAGACACACTCCTCTTCTGCTCCCCTCTCCTCACTGCGTCTTCGCTGTTTCCGGGTTCTACGTAGAAGACCTGGCTGGCGTCAAGGTGAGTTTAGCTCCCTGTTGGAGCAGGCTGCGGGCGTATGGACTGCTACCACTGCTTCTACAATTCGAAAGACAGCCGAGGGAAACGGGCCAGCGCAAAGCGAGGCGCGGCAGAGTCTCCCCCCGCGGACCCCATGTGCCGCAGGTAAGCGCAGGTAACCCGTGTGTACGTAAACGTGACACGAGTGCCTGTTTTTATCTGATTTTCCTTCGTAGCTGCAAGCTACCGAGACACATTTATTCATATTCCCACATTTGCACTTTTGCCTAAATAGCTCGTATTAATAATAATAATAATAATAATAATAATCATAATGATATACCATTACGAGAACGATGACAATTGATTACAATGCTTGTTCAATCTGAACGTGTTGTGGTTTAGCCTGAGTATGAGTGAATGCTTTGAATTTGCGGCAGGTTGAGCCACAGCCAGTAGAGCCAGTTTTAGGGACCGTCTCAAAAGTGCATGTCTGTGCAACTCATTGGAACCATTAGACCTGAATGATAGACTGTATAAAGAAGTGCATTAAGGCAGTGTCACCCACAGTGTTCTGTTACAGTCAAATGAAGCTCATTGAGACTAGTAGTTATATGGGTCAATTTGGAGCCAAGTTCCACATTTGAATTCCGATCTCGAGTGTCATAGAAACCAAAGAGCCAATCTTTGCCAAACCTTCTAGCATCCACCGCTAGTTTAGCAGGGAGAGGTCAACCCTGTTGGGTTTGACTAGTGGGAGCGACCTTTGGGAAAGAAGGAGAAAGCCCAGAAAATTACAAAAATGTTAAATACCGTATTTTCTACAACTACAACCGCTGCAGCTTATGGTACGACGGCGTTTTACTGCCAGCTAAAAAAAAAATAAATTCTGCGGGGCGCTACGAGAAAAAAAGTTGTAGCATTTTGACATTAAAGTCATAATTTTAACGAGAATAAAGTCGTAGTCAGAAAAAGTTGTAATTTTAAAGAGAATAAACTCATAGTACAACAAGAATAATGTCGTAAAATTACGAGAATAAAGTCGTAATATTACGAGAATAAAGTCGAAGCCCTGAAAAAAGTTGTAATTTTATGAGAATAAAGTCATAGTACAAAGAGAATAAAGTAATAATATTACGAGTAAAAAGTCATAATTTTATGAGAATATAGGCTCCTGTGCGTGAGTGAGCGTAGTCCCGTTATGCGTTATGGAGAGGAAGAGGAACTGTCTGAAGTGGTCGGCTGCAGGGGGATCGGTGTGGTTACACCATAGAGCTATCCAGACAGGATTTGTTGTTTTTCTCAAGAAACTGATCGAATTTTACTGAAAATATTAGATCCAAATGGGGTAGAGACAGTCCAGCGTAAGGACCAAACGCACTGTGGCATTTGGAGTCATATGATAACTGAAGCCGTGTGGCGTTTGCATAAATGTCTGTATTGATGCTTCAGTCTCACATTATGTGGATGGAGGCACGTTACCAACAGCGATCCGACAGTAAATGTGGATTACTGTATCCACATAGTGACGCGCGTTGGAGGGGGTCCGCAAAGACTCCGGGCAGATCCAGGTTTTTACGACCCAGGTGGATCAAACATATTAAAGAGACACCGCCGAATTTTATTTTTTTTTAAGTGGCAGTAAAACGCCGTCGTATTATGGTGCAGTGCGGCTTATACATTTTTTTTTTTTTTCGTGGCACCAGAAACATTTTGCCCAGCAACAGTAGACATAAAAGTGAAAAGAGTGGATGTTGCTCCTTACCTGTCTGCTTGTCACCCGCTGTCAGTGACTCATTTCTTACAGAAGACAGTGGTCTGGTTTATCGCAGGGGTTACGTTCCATAATTAACCCGCGCTAAATGAAATCCGTGAAGTAGAAAACAACATTTTTTTTACAATTATTCTATATGTTTTGCGGCTGCAGGTGTATTTCTCAGTTCCTCTGTCCCCGCCTCTTCGTCCTGTTGCTGCTCCGCTGTAATGTCTCATAATGTTCTTTTTCCTGCAGTCACTGATCCACAAACTAAAGCAGACTCCATCCGCAGGTTACAGCCCTTTTTGCTCCTTGTTAAAACTTATTCTGCTGTCGTCCTTATGTTATTTTCCTTCTTCTTTGTTGTTTCACATGTAAAGTCTCTCATGGCCGCACGTCCAGAGCGTCCACAACGTGTGTCGGAGGCGTTTGTCCTCAAATACAAAGTTGTCCAACGCGAATGTTTCAGAGTCACCCTGCAGCATTGAATATTTTGGTAAATTTGGCTGAATGCATTCTGTCCTGTACAGGAGACACGGCACCTCCTTTAGCCAATCAGGACGCAGAGCACGCGCCTTCATACACTGTAAAAAAAGCATGCAAATTTGCACTAGTGGTCCCTCGCAAATGAACGTTTTTGAGCAAATTTTTCATATTACTACATGGGGTACCTGTGGCTTAAAATCCGGTGCGGCTTGTACAAGTTTTTCATTCTAAAATTAAAGCATGCGGCTTTTAATCAGGTGCACTCTGTGGTCTGGAAAATACGGTAGTAAACACAAGTATGGATGTGCCAGTGGTTTTCAAACAAAAGTGTCATTTTTAGACAACTTAAAAAAAAAAAAGTGTTTAAAAACATTATTTGTTTGGGAAAAGCCAATAGAACAAGTGTGCAGATTTGCGAGCTGAGCGCAATTAACCCAAATCAAAGCAATAAAATATATACATAATAAATATCAAAGCAACAAAATGGCTCTCTAACGCCCTCTTAAAAAATCATACTAGATAATCTGTTGTGGACTTTTTTTAAAACTACAATATAGACTTTTTTTTTTTTTTTTTTTTTTTTTTTTTCAGGCAAATTGTTTCGATATGAAAATTACTTCTTTGCATCATTTTCGGAAGACTACATTGGGCTAGATCTGTTTGTAGGCACATATTTTTCAATTTAAAAGAAACATCTTCGTCTTTACTATTTGTTGTGCTGTTTGGCTCAGTAGCACCACCATTATTGAGTAAAGAGCAGTCAAATTTATGCTGTACCAGTATAGCATGAATCACTCACCATTGTCCTGCTTCAACCTTATATTGGCCATTTTAAGATTACAAAATTCATAATACTATATTCTGCGCTGTTTTTTTCATTGAATTCCTAAATGTCAGTTACTATTACCACGATGGCAGAATGCACACATTAGGGAACACAGCCATATAGGTTTAGAGGCATCTGGAAACTCTAAAATGAGAACACTTACATACTGTGGCTTTAAGTATGATTCAAGTCAAGTCATTGCATTTGACTACATTTAAAAACCATAGATTCAAGTACAACATAAATCAATGGTTGTCTTACTTTCTATTCAGAGTAACAAAACAATGGCACTGCATCTCCTGCTCTGCTATAACAAACACCATCCCACTTCTTCCGACAGCAGCAGGGTCCAGATAAGGGCCAAGTGGGTGTTCACATACTATCCTTACTGACAAAAAGGTGACATGGAGGGGTAGGCAAATTGTTTGGATAAGATATTCAAATGATGCCACTGGGAGGGAAGTAGACATGTTATTCAAATCTTTACCTCATTTTGCTGTGATGACTATATTTAGGCTTTATTATTCATATTATGTACAGAAACCAGAAGTGTACCTACATTATATAAAACACACATATGCTTTTTTTCTTCACTGTCTGACAGACTAAACTTTTCCTTCTTTTAGGTCAGTTAGTATTACCTAAGTTATTTCTATTGCTAAAAGCCAGAATAATGAGAGAGGGATTTTTAAAGGCAATTTTTCATTACTTTCTTCAAAGTCAAACATTTACATACATTTAATTAATATTTGGGACCACTGCCTTTAAACTGTATGACTTTGGACAAACATTTTGGATATTCTTCGACAAGCTTCTCACAAGAGTTGTCAGGAATTTTGACCCATTTTTCCTGAGAGAACCTGGTGTAACTGAGTCAAGTTTGTAGGCCGCCTTGCTCGCACAAGCCTTTTCAGCTCTGCCCACCCATACATTTTCTATTGGACTGAGATCATCCTTACTTTGTAATGGCCCCTCCTACTCCTTACTTTGGCTTGCGACTTTGTAACCAGTTTGGCAATATGCTTTGGGGTCATTGTCCATTTGGAAGACCCATTTATGCCCAAGCTTTAACTTCCTGACTGATGTCTTGAGATGTTGCTTCGGTATTTTTCCACATACTATTCTTTCCTTATGATGCCATCTATTTTGTGAAGTGCCATCTAAAACAACCCACAATTGATGCTGCCACCTCTGTGTTGAGAGGTGTCTGAGGCTTACAAGCATACCACTTTTCCCTACAAACGTAACAATAACGGTTACATTTTTGTTTTGCCAGACCACAGGACATGTCTTCAAAAATAAAAGTCTTTGTCCCTGTGTGCATTTGCAAACTGTAATCTGGCTTTTTTATGTTTTTTTTTTTTGGAGAAATGGCTTCCTACCAGAGTGGACTTTTCAGCTCATGTGCAGTGCTCGTTTCATTGTGGATAATGACAAAGACTTATCAGCTTCAGCCAGCAACTTCACAAGGTCTTTTACTTTTGTTCTCGGGTTGATATGCACATTTCGGACCAAAGCACGTTCATCTCTGGGACACACAACTTCTTTTCTGAGCGGTATGATGGTTGGACAGTCCCGTGGTGTTTATACTTGTGTATAATAGTTTGAATTGATGAAGATGATCAGGGATCTATAAATTGCACCCAAGGATGAACCAGAATGAACATGATTCTTCTGATTCATGATGTTCCACAAAGAAGCAGTGTGTTTCAGGTGTGCCTTAAAATACATCCACAGGTTTGTCTCTAATTAACTCAAATGTTCTCATTAAACCTATTAGAAGCTTCCAAAGGCATGACATCATTATCTGGATTCTCCCAAATTTTAAAAATGTACAGTAATCTTACTGTATGTAAACTGACTTAAGTAAAAAAAAAAAAAAAAAAAAATAAAAAATTAAAAATGTCTAAACAGAAAATCTCTCTCCCCTTCTCTCATTTTTCTGGCATTTAGTAAATCATTTTGGTAAGCCTAACTGACTTGAATTTTAGTCTGATTTCATGTTCGTGAGAAGATAAGCATGTGTGTGTTTTTATATAATGTATGTAAACTTCTGGTTTCAACTGTCGATTGTCTGCTCCGATTGGTCAGGGCTCTGCAAAATAAATATACTAGGATAATGATCATCAATTTAAAACCTAAATGACGAGCCTGACCGCAGGAGTTACAGAGGGGTGACAGTTTTTCAATGTAAAGTTAGCCAGAGTTGTTGGAGTGAAAACACGCCCACGCTCACTTCCTATTTGGAACATGGCAGCTAGCAGGTTAGCTATGTCCATTTACACTGTGTGCGCAATTATTAGGCAAGTTGTAGTTTTGAGGATTAATTTTGTTATTGTACAGCTACAGTGCTCTTGGTCAATCCAAAATGTTAACAAACCCTCAAACTTGAACATTTAAGTAAAAGAGAAGTTTTGGCTTTCTTAAGAGAGTATCTACATGTAAACCATTATTAGGCAACTATTAGTGTGCAGAATTATTATGGAACTAAATGAAAAACAAAGATTTTCCCATCTCACTTGTTTATTTTCACCTGTTAAAGTGAGAATAATAAACAAACTCAATATAATAATACAATAAACATTTGTGAAAAAACAAAAAAAAACCTCAGTGACCAATATAGCCACCCTCCTTTTCTTTCAATAACAGTCGCAAGCCTTCCATTCATGGAGTAAGTCAGTTTCTTGATCTCATGAGAATCAACTTTTTGTGCCACAACCACAGCCTCCGAGATACTGTTCAGAAAGGAACTGTTTTCCTTCACTGTAAATTTCCTGCTTAAGAAGGGCCCAAAATGTCTCAATAGGGTTTAAGTCAGGTGAAGGAGGAGGCCATGTCATTAGTTTTTCATCTTTAAGGCCTTTACTGGTCAGCACAGGGGGGAGGACTTTGATACATGTGATGGAGCGTTGTCTCGCATAAAAATCAAAGCCTTCTTGAAAGATGTAGACTTTTTCCTGTACCACTGCTTGAAGAAGGTGTCTTCTACAAACTGGCAGTAGGTCTGAGAGTTGATTTTGAGTCCATTTTCAACCCAAAAAAGTCCAACTAGCTCATCTTTAATAATACCTGCCCATACCAGTCCCCCACCTCCACCTCGCTGGCGTCTGAGTCGAAGTGGAGCTCTGTGTCTGTTACTGATTCAACCACAGGCCCATCCATTTGGTCCGTCAAGAGTCACTCTCGTCTTATCAGTCCACAAAACCTTTGAAAAGTGTCTTCAGATATTTCTTGGCCCATTCTTGACATTTCAACTTATGTGTCTTGTTCAGAGGTGGTCGGGTTTCAGCCTTTCAGCCTCTGAGAACTGAACACCTCGTTCTTCTTGACTCTCCAGGTACGTTGCAGTTGTGGAATATCACAGCACTGAAGGATAATGGGTTCCTGGTATCTTTATGTTTCATTCTTCTCAAATCTTTGGTGGTTAATTATCATCTTTTCTTCTCGACATGTTTCTTGCGACCCTGTTGACTATTTGTAACAAAATGTTTGAAGGTTTTGTGATCACGCCTGAATATCTTAGATATTTCAAGAGTCCTGCATCCCTCTGAAAGACTGTTTACATTTTTTGACTTTTCAGAATCAATAAAATCTCTTTTTTGGTAAATTTTTCCTGAGGAGAAGAATTGCCTAATAATTCTGCACACCTTGTTATAGGGTGTTGATCTCCTTAGACCACACCCTCCCTTTTTACACAAATGCACATCTCCTGATATGCATTAAATCCAATAAGCATTCAAGTTTATAAAGCTTGGAGTTGGAAATTATAGATAAAATGATGATATGGTCAAAATAATCACTTGCCTAATAATTGTGCACACAGTGTATATATACTGTCTATGAGTTTGATTAGGAAAGATCTAATGTATTTCAAACACCACTAACATGATGGTGGAGCATTGGTTTGCCTATTATTACAGTAGTTCAGTTGGTAGAGTGTTTGTCCACTGATCCAAAGGTTGGCGGTGTGATTCAAGCTCCCACAAATGAGTACTGTTATCGTTTCCTTGGGCAAGACTCGTCACTCACCTCCCTTCTATGGCTGTTCTGAGTTCTTTGTCTGATTTCTGAGTGTGATTATCGGAGTGGATAGACCGGTTTGAATGCAAACAAGAGTCTAGGTCAGGGGTGTCAAACTCAAATCGACAGGGGGCCAAATGAAAAAATTTGCTACAAGCCGAGGGCCGGACTGATCGAATGTTCATTGAAAAAATTCAAAATGTAATTTTTTATTGTCAACAGAAGACAAACTTCCTTTATATAAAAGTCCCGAGAACATGCACATTAAATGAATGAAGCGGTATTATTCAAGGCACCATCAGTATATTTTCTCAGGGAAATGGCAAAAGTAGGATCAATTTACTTAAATAAATAAATAATATCTGCAATTTTCTATCAGTCACTCAACTGAAATGTTTTTAAAACATAATTGGATTGAAATACAATAAAATAAAGTGCAAAACTCTATGGATGAGAGAAAAACAACACTTTCTGTGCCTCCCACAGAGTCAGTTTGGTTTTAAACGCCTTCACTGTCCTGCACATATCAGAGACACGACCCCGACCTGCAGCTGCAGGTTCATCACATTCAGACTCGTGATGTCACACAGAAAACACATTTCACACACAAACGTTTCGTCTCGGAGTTGTGTTGTGTCTTTCCCTTTGCTTTCCAAGAACAGACAAATCTCCTCACGCAGCTCAAACATCTTTGCAGCACCTTTCCCTGGTTTATCCATCGCACCTCAGTGTGACAGGGCAAATCACCAGGCTCCGTTTGTAACTCGCTCAGAAATTATTTGAACTAGCGATAATTTGGCCATTGTTGGGCATCTTACTTCCATCCATCCAGAGTTACCATCTCAGTTACTTTTTGGGAGAAGTAACTAGTTACTAGGCAAAGTAACTATGCCGTTACTTACTTTGTTAAAACAATAAAAACACAACGGATGTGAACCTTTTTTATTTCACTTTAACAGATTGTAATTATATTGTATTTGTTTAAAGTGATTCATATGTGACACCAGCCTGGACACTTTCAGTCACATTTAAACATATCAATGTCCATGTCCATATCAAATATGTGGCAGTAGTTTGTGTAAAATTGGAGGAGGAGGCGCCGTGCGTCAGGGCGTCACGTTTCTGATCAAAACTCAACTCGGACCCAATCAGCTGTTAATGCACGTGTGACAGGACACCATTTCCCATCATGCATTAAGCGTTTGTAGTCCATGCAGGCGGCCGCAGTCAGTGGAGAGCTGCTGCCTTCGCCTCGCTTAGAAATTGTGGCTGTGTCCGAATTCGCCAAATGCACTGTTCGATGAACTGTTCGAAGTGCGGGTCGAAGTACCGCCCGACTTAAATGTGCCGGTCGAGCGGCGCATTTAAGGCACTTTGGTGAATTGAGACACGGCCTGCGTCGGCCTTGCTCTCACGAGATTATCTGCGCCCACCCCGCTCATCTCAAACAAGCCTATGATCTCACCTCGAGTCTCCTCTTTCACCAAAGAAACACAATGGCTGCAGCTCCCTTCAATGAGAGATTCTCTGAAGAGCAGAGTGAACTGAAGCAATGGTAACGCGCCACATTTTACTGTCAGTAACTGTAACGGCGTTGGGACGCTGGGAAAAGTAATTAGTTAGTGCTGGAATTTCCCCACTGTGGGACTAATAAAGGCTTATCTTATCCTAATTAAATTACTCCGTTAGTGAAAAAACAACACGTTAGTAACGCCGTTATTGTTTAACGCAGTTATTCCCAACACTGCCTATGGCTCTGATAAAGTTAACTGCAGCGTGATGGTCTCAGGACATGTTCCATTTTCAAGGCTTTACCACACAACTGCCGTGTCCTATTTCGACAAATGCACCGCTCGATGTACTGTTCAAGGTGCGGGTCGAAGTACCCAGCGCATTTTAGGGCAAATTGGGACACGGCCATCGACTCCTGGTGTATGATACAGTGAGAAGCTGTCAGCTCACCTGTGACGTTTTCCTCCTGATCTTCTCCCGTGTCCACCGGTCCACTCCCGTGTGGACCAAAATTGGCCAAATTTGGCCCGTGGGCCAGAATTTGACACCTATGGTCTAGGTCTAGGGACAAATGTAAGGCAGGTTATTTTAGCAGTCGACTTGTCAGCAATTATGTATTTTAAATGCATTTTTAACCAAATAAAGTTTGAAATATGATTACTGAAGTCCTGTTAACTATAATGATTATGAAAATATAATAACAATTATTTTAATGGTCAACTCATCACAATTATTCCAATGATTCATTGCAGCTCTAGACAAATTGTCCCGATGATCCACAGCCCCCCAGTTAAACAATGTCGCAATGTTGATTTATGATTAGTATTTATTTGAGCAAGTAATGTAAAATACTTGCTCAAATACTGTTTCTAAAAGAATTTCAAAAAATACTTGTCTAAAGTGTTTCATCCTACTGATGTTTTTTGCAGGGTTGATGGAGACTGGGAGAAGGTACACAGCTGGCATCGTGCTGTCCATCGTGGTGGCTCTCACCTACTTCCTGATCATCTCAAATGTAGAGCAGAGTCAGGCCAATCAGTTCTACCAGCCACCGTTCAAAAAGGCCCCGCCCCTGGACCCACCCCTGGACCTGCCCCTGGACCCACCCCAGGTCCCTGAACCTGCTTGGGAGGACCCAGGGCCATACCATGTGTCCTACCCACGGAGCTACCGCTTTATCCTGGGGGACACTGCGGTGTGCAAGGAGTCCTCTCCCCATGTCCTGCTGGTGGTCCCTGTGGCCCCCACAAATGTGCATGCCAGGTACTGTGGTTCTATGTGCAACTTTAAACTAGAGAAAATTTTTATGTTATGCTAGTATTGGGTCACACATTTTCCTGTGGCAAACTCTCAAAACTATTACATATCTGTGTATCTAACCCAAATTGCACCCACAAGACTGCATTGGCTTGGCTTTATGTTTGTCACCCTAGTCTTGTGACTAGGGTCACATGCGTCAGGGCAACCAAATAAATATTTGACAATAAAAATGGTGAATAATTAACGCTAGTTGTACAGTTCCTTAACTATTGTTATCTACTGTGAACCCAGATCGTTAATAAAAGTGCAAGTGCTATGCAATAAAGTATAGTGTTACCGTGCTGGCAACACTATAATTTTCAACATTAAATGGTATTCTGTTTTATTAAGAAAGACAATTTGATATCGAGTGTCGAGAGAACACTACATACAAGTATATACAAGTAAAATCACAAAGAGCCAGCCATAATCACGTGTGGATACCAGTTGGCGTATTTGTCCCATCTTTGTGGTAGGAACATCATCCGCAGCTCGTGGGGACGACGTGCAGAGGTCAGGGGTCACCTGGTACAGACCCTGTTCTTCATGGGGATGCAGAGAGGCCTGGACTCTAAGCGGCTCCAGGAGAAGCTCAGGCAGGAGAACCAGCAGCACCATGACCTCATCCAGAGCAACTTCATTGACAGCTACCGCAACCTCACCATCAAGACCATGGTGATACTGGAGTGGCTGGCCGCACACTGCTCCTCCTCCACGGTACGCCCTTCTTACTGGTGGCTTGTGGGGTCCACTAAATTCAAGCCATCTAGTTGTGATTTTAGTTTAAGAATATCTAACGACTTTTTGACAGTTTTTAACCATGTTGTACCATTGCCTCTTCATCAAAAACATACCTGGAGTTATATTTGGTTTAAGTTTCAAAAAAGCTCATGTTTATAAAATACATTTTCCATATATAGACATTATGTTAAAGGGCCCATATTACTCTGTATTCTGATCTATGTTATAATGTTTCCTCATCAAAAACATATCTGGAGTTGTTTTGTTTCATTCACATGTTTAACACACAAACTCTGCATATTTGGGCTGAGTTCTTCTCACAAGCAAACACTCTGGCAATTCCAGGGCTGATCCAAATTATTATTATTAAATTATAAGGTGCCAGTCTCTACTGAGCAAAGGGTAAAAGGTAGCCAATTACTTGAAAACTACTGCTTCATGACATCACAAGGTGGAACAGAGCATTTTGAGCTTTGGAGATGTAGACAGATTAATAATAAAGGATTACTAAAACATGTGTGAATGAAACAAAACGCAACTCTTGGCATGTTTTTGATGAGGTAACGACATTGTAACATACTCACAAGACTCAATTTTGTGTAATATAGAACTTTTAGATTGGAAAATGTGACTGACTTATCCCAAGGTGACCCAAAACAGAGTAATATTTTATACATTTTTGTGCCACCAATAAAACTATTTCCTGATGTTGTAATGCTGTTTGCTCATCACAAACATCCCTGGATTAAAAAAAAAAATCAGTGGAGTAGAAGAGGATGAGGAGCCCTTATTGCCATATTGTGAGTGTTGTAGCTAGAGGGTCATGTGACTTCTCTGATGTTCCCGCCGCTAGTTAGAACAGTCGGATTCTCCAAACACAGCTGAAGCTTCTTCTCTTATCTGCTTAGGACACTATGGTTGATCCCATGGCATAGCTCGAAAGATAAAGGAGTTAGGTGCTATGATCTGAGTTATTCGGAATGAGCCCATCTTGTGATGTCATGTGGTAATACAGGAAGTGTTCCACCGTGTTTTTAAACTCCATACATTTTCACTAGAATCATTTGGATGATTTCATACCTGGAATCGCCGATCTCTACTGAACTAAAAGTTTGCTGTTAACTTAAACTACCACATGACATTACAAGTTGAAACTGAGCATTTTGAGCTTTGGAGATGTAGACAGACATATAATAATAGGATTACTCAAGCATGTGTGAATGAAACAAAACACAACTTAAGGTATGTTTGAGGAGGTAACAACATTATAACATGGTTTAAAGCTCACAAGAGTCAATATTGTGACCTTTTAAACTTTTGGCCACTTGAAAAAAAACAACTAATCTCTTGACTGGTTAAAATGTGGCTGCATACTACTGTACATTCAAATAGTCAAGACAAAAATCATATTAATTTTAAATGTGTGGAATATTGCCAGAATGCATGTCTAACAATGAACTGTGTAAACGTTTCTGGTGGAAGTTATGTCACCTGCTTCTCTCAATCTCCATATTGAAATCAGCCCACCTCACAGTACAGTGTTTTTGAGTGATAAAACACTGCAATTAAATAAAAGCTGAATAGATAATGCCATACTGTTGAACATCTCAGCTATTTTATTTCATTTATTAATTTATTAGGACAGTGGTGCAAACAATTCTGCTTTTAACCTACAGTCTGCGCTATTACATTAACAGTTAATGTCCATCTGTAATTCTTGAGAGGAGGGTAAAAATGCATAATATATAGAGTGAAAATAGTACATTACACTTAGCTGGATCTGATAATTTTTCAGTATCGGCGCATCCCTTTCTGGTTCAGACGATACCCTGGTTTGAAAAATTGAGGTAATAAGACCATTTACTGGATTGATGCATCCCTAATTATTCAGCATCACAGTACAACTTTAAGAGGAGACATAACATCTATGGAAACAAGCAGGTCATGTACCCTCCACCGAACCTTTTTACCGTGTTCAACCATATTAAGACATGATCTCACAGTTGATATCTTGTCCCCCTCAAGGCATATGCGGTCAAAGTGGACTCGGACATGTTTCTGCACGTGCCCAACCTGATGGACCTACTGCTGCGCCCTGACACCCCAAAAACAAACTACATGACAGGCCTGGTGTGGTGGCACAGCCCAGTCCTCCGCAGCCCGGGCAACAAGTTCTACATGCCCCACGAAGTTATCGCCGAGTCAGAGTACCCTCCATACCCGCTGGGCATGACCTACATCATGTCATTGGACCTGCCCCAAAAGATCCTGGGCGTGTCCCGGGAGATTAAGCCTATCTTTATTGAAGACGCTTACCTGGGCATGTGTCTGAAGAGGTTGCAAATCTTGCCCACAAACCCGCCCCAAGACAACATGTTTCTGGTGGACGTGCACCACCCCCTGAGCTCCTGCGCCCTCTCCAAAGTTGTAGCTACTACCACCACGAGCGTGCCCCAGATGATGAGCTACTGGAGGCGCAGCCAGCAGCCGCAGACGCACTGTTAGCTGGGCACTGGTTTCTTCACCTTTTTACTTTATTTATTACGAAAATACAGTAGTGCCTCAACATATTCTTGGTCGAGTAAAGACACGTCCTGTCCATTGATTAATTGACTAAAAAGAGGATGTGGTAAAAGCTCTCAACTATTGTATCTATGAATCTGACCCAAACTGTACTCACAAAACTACACCTACAGCAGGAGTTTATACAAAAACTACCATTTATGCAGAAAAATAGTACTCGGAAATAATGTATTTATATAGACACAAATCTTCAGCTACCTCTCTAACTTCTTCTTTCTGCTGTTGTCCCATATAAATCCTTATAATTTTAATACAATGATAAGTTGATTAATACACATTTTGGTTATCCAAGACACCATTGGCCATTGAAAGACTTGGCGACTAAATGAGGACTACAGCCTTATTCCAGAAGTTGCTGTGGACCCCGTCATTGTCACTGGGTTGTAATTATTTTGCATGGGGCTGCCAATCTTGACAACACTCAAGTTCTATATGGACTACAATGTCGTTTTGGGGCCTCCAACAGAATCAGTGCAGTATTGTTGGTCACGTAGATATTGGACATTGAACATTTTACACAAATCAACCTACTTTATATAATTTTAGTGGTGAAACATTTCTCTAGTAAAATGCCATGACAACAGAAGTGGTGTATGTCTGTGTGAATGTACTAAACCGCAATGTACATAGACACTGTGGCATGGTGGGTTAAGTAACTTGCCCAAGGACACAACGACAGCATTCATCTGTGGAACTGGAATTGCATCGCCAACCTGTTGGCCAGTGGATCTGACTGCTCAACCAGTGTTGTTTACGGTGCGAGTGGGATTCAAACTGCCAAATGTGCTACAATTGTCCTTTATAAAAAAAGTGATTTTGTTTTGTTAATTTAAAGATTTTATGATGTTTAAAACACTTCATACTTTAGATTTTATTCAGTTATTGAACTGATTGCGCTCTACAGTAATTGCTACATGATTGATGTCATGATAAAAATGTCTTCTCGCAGTGAAGCATTGTCCCAACATGGTTTTAGTTACTGTGGGTTTAAATTCTGTGAGTACTACCCATCTCTGGATCCTGTACATCAGACATGGCCCAAATTTGGCCCTTGATATAATTATATTTGGCCCACAAAATATCAAATATGTATTAGAGCTGTCGGCCAGCTGCTATGTCAGTGTAGCACATGCACTACTAATACTATGAATCCCTGAATGCTTTGCCGCCGACCAAAAACAGTAAATTTATCAGCGACCGCATTTTCTCCGAAGTGACTTTTGCCCTCTCCTCATGACACGCTAATAGGCTCGTCCGTAGATGTATAATGAAAATCCTGAGAGGAAATCGCCACATAAATCCATTTGATATAACGACGAGTTTATTATATCTGTGCTAGATGTGTGTCCACCGCACAACAGTCCGAGCGCGTCAGAGCAGAGGTCGAGGAGAGGAGGTCACAGTGGAGTCTTAGCGAGCACAAACAGCAGAAGCTAAAGGAAAAACAGAGAGAGCGAGAGAGAGAGAGAGATTCAGATGAAGGAAGGTGAGCACACAACTTTCACACTTTCGGTTTCGGCCAAGCAGAGAAGCTACATGAAACATGGACTTTAGTTTGGACAATTTTATGAATGGGCAGGAGTAGTTCATCTTAATTACATGTTGCCAAAGACGAGGGCGCATGAGAACGCGCTGTAAAGTTCAGTGTGTTGCGCAAGTGAAGCGGCGCCGAGCTGCAGCTGTCTTACCACATATGCGTTTATGAAATAGTTACTAATAGTTAATAATGAAATAGTTCATAACTAAGGAACATTTTATTGCAAAAGTCCAACTTTATTATCAAATACAAATACACATATATGAAAAAAAATCAAAATGCTCTCTGGAATTGTTCAGGGGGCCGGACCAAATGTGAAGGCGGGCTGTATCCGGCCCGTGGGCCGTAGTTTGGGGACCCCTGCGTTATGTGGTCCAATCAGATTACTGCATTCTGAATACTTTTACACATTATAGTGTAAAAAAACATAACATAATTGCAAACAGCTTGATTTTTGTTTGTTATGCATGTATTTATGTCTAATCAGAAAATCATACATGCATGAGCGGTTTTCTTGTCTTTATACTTGCGTTGCTTTACAATTAGGAGTTAAATACTTGGGGAAACTATTACTGCTTGTAGTCCCATAAGAATAGCATGAGTAATTTCTTGGACCAATACTTTGTACTTCTACTTTGAATTAGTACCTTACCATTACTTGAATTTTTGGCTACTCAATCCAGACTGCACAACAACTGAACAGATTTCTGCAGACTCTATGAACCTTTTATGCAGAGCAGAAAGTTGTATTTTCCAACTTTCCAATTCCAATTCTTCCATTTTGTGGTGTGCGGTGTGCAGTGCAATGCTGGAATTTCCCCCTGTGGGACTAATAAAGGCATATCTTATCTTATCTTATTTTATTAAACTTTTCTAATAAGTAATAAGTAAACAAATATGTAGCTTTGATGCTTCACATTTACTTAGCCAGTCACCACAGCCAAAAGAAATTTCAGCTATCAGTGTGCTTTGGTTACAAAGCATGTATAATTGTATGTAATATATGTAAAGAAATATTTACAGTAAAAAGGAACTATAGACTTACAACTTATTAACACTGTTTTGTGACTGTTTAATAGACACTGGGTCCAATCACACCATTTTTGTACTTGTATGATTATGATTATAATTGTATATTATGATGGCTGCTTCAATCACCCAGCCCAACACTGAAACATGAATGCAGACAATCTATTTGAGCAAGTCCGTACTTTCCCTGCTTTGTATTACCATATGAATAACAAATGAAAGAAATTGCATGAAGGAAGTAGAGAAACCATTGGCCTAGAGAGGGTAGGAGACAGTGCATCAAAACCCACCAACAGCTCAACATTTATATTTATATATTTTATTAAGAATTGTATTCTGCCACAGTTCTTGTTCATGTGTGCCTCTGTGTTGGCTCAGAGCGTGCTGACCAGGTGAATCCGTCTCAGGGCGCAGGTCTCAGGCCGGAGTCTGGACTGAAGAGGGACCCAGGCCACCAGCTCCGCAGTCAGACTGTTGGGGCCGACAGCTGGCATGCGCAGAGGACACAGGAACGTAAGAACGGCCGGGGGATTTTGGGAGGGGGGCACCGAGTTGTCTGGAGAAGCAGGGACTGGATTGCCTGGAGATGAGGGAATTCGATAGCTTGGGGACAGGATGAAGTTTCCTGGAGATGGGGGGAATGGATTGTCAGAAGAGAGAAGGATTGAGTTGCCTGGATATGGGGGGACTGGGTTGCTTCCTGGAGATGTGGAGACTGGGCCTGGTCTGACACACAGGAGGGGAAGTGGGCTGCCTGTGGACTGGGTGTCCCGTATGGCCCTCTGCTCTGGGTCCCACTCAGCTCCTCTTAGCTCCAGGCCGCACAGGTACACAGCCTCTGCAGGGAGCGATGAGGGGCAGGCATAATCACTGACAACCTAAACACAAATGCATAAGGAAAGGAAAGAATAATTTGGACTATTGCAAACCATAGTGCACATACTGTACAAGTGTGGGTTTGATGAGTCTAATGTGAATAAAAGATACACTATGTAACCTTTCTGGAAGAGAGTTTACGGAGTGACTGCTTGTTTACAGAGATGTGTTTACTTGGCTGGGAATATTCCATTAAACGTTTCTGCCTTGGAGCAGGTGAGTTTGTTGGGGCTCTCTCCAGCCCAGTTGAGTTTTCATGCTCCATGCTAATGTTTTCTTTAGAAATAGAAATTGTACCTAGATCAGCTTTTTCATTAAAAGTGTTATTTAAAGTGTGGCTAAAGCTAAATCTACAGTAAACACAAAACTACTATAGCGTTTGGTGAGAAGTGATCATTTTCTGTTTATATATGCTTTTTGCCATTTTGAGTCATCTTGAGGTAAAGAATCCCGGAGCCAAACCGAGCTAACCCCTCTGGGAGCTAGCACCCTCAGAAAACAGGGCAGTATGGCTCACTTTAGACAGTGGAGACACTTTTGGACTACTGTATACCAATCTGCTCCAAAGTGAACCAATAGAAACAAGGCTCATGTGCCATTTGCAGAACGAAAAAACTAGCTGTTTTGACGTTTGATATATTTTCACCTCGAAATGGAGTGTGGTGTCAGGCAGGTTTTTGCTGTGGACGTGAGCGTAGCGTCTCCTCAGGGCTAGCAGGAGGCCCGTGGGGTTGGCAAAGGCGGATAGTCTGTAGGCCTGGGCTCTGTCTGGACTGTCGTGGTGCCACAGGTAAGAGCTGAGCAACTCTGTTCTCCTCTGAAGCTCCTGAACGGCCTGCAGATTAGATTCATAGGACGACAGGGACAGAGGTGAGGCCAGAGAGGACACTGCGTCCTTCAAGATGTCCCACTCGCCCTCGAGGAACGCCTGTAGAGGACAGGAGGCAGAGATACCTGGGGCCCCTGCTCTGGCCCTCACGTAAGACTCTAAGGCCCTCACAGTCTGGGCATAGTGTCTTAGAGGACAGACAGTGGACATGTCCCCTACAGGGCGGCCCAGGGGACACTGGGACACCCGCAGCAGGACATCCAGGCTGTGGCTCTTCTTCCAGAGGACCTCTTCTATGACATCCTCTCCAAAACCCAGGCTCAGACACTCGTCTCTGCTTGTGCTGTGCTGCGGGTCTTCATTCAGCATCTCCAGTAGAGAAGGCCCATCTGAAACATCAAATATAAGCATGTTACTAAAGCAATGTGTGCAGTTATTCATGAATTCAAATAATTTCTTTAACAAGGGGGCATTATGCAAAATTGATTTTTGGAGCTTTCTACCATGTTCTAATGTTGTTGTCTCATCATAAACATGCCTGAAAAGGTTTTATCCATGCATGTTTCAGTATTTTAGCCATCTGTCTTGCCCTATTTGAAATGTCCTTACATTTAGCTGTAATGCTCCACCCACAGACCTTTGTCAGCCAGGCTCCCACACGACAATTCTCCATAAATATACAAAAGCATGATAGAAAACTGTACAGAACAACTTGACAAACTGATGTGATGGCAGTTTCATTAGCGAAATACATGGCAATTGTGTTCTAAAAGTCATGGGTATCATAGATGGTGGCGACCTAGTAATGTAGTAAAAATGATTTATATAAGTACTGTCATAAATCTATATAAAAATTCTAAATAATTCAAAGGAAGTGTCCCACAATGTGTCTGGCTGGTGGACATTTGTGAAGCTATGAAGTTACCATCCTGTCTATGGTCTCCAGGGAGCAGGTAGACTCGGGCCACACTCCTGAGCTCCTCTTGATGAGCAGTGTCCAGCACATGAGCCCCGTGCACCAGATTCACTGTGGACACAGCATAACCAGGGGAAAGAGTAAAGAGTAAGAGTCAAGTAAAAATAAGAGTAAGAGTCAAGTAAAAATATAGTTACATGGCTAAATATGCATTCAATTACAAGTCTATCGCCAATATATTACTTAAAGCTCAGAAAGACTGAAATGTAAGCATTTATTTATTTTTATTTAAATTTCTTTGTTATAGCTGTTTTAAATGTGCTTAAAAACATGCACCCTTACTTTGAGGGGAATTGTCTCTCCAAAGATCTCACGTTTAACTTTTCTGGTGGCAGATCCAACCATAGACATAAAATTGGTACACTGTCAACCACTTTATTCATAATTTCATAATTTCTGAGAGCTAATGCCAATGGATGAGTAAAAGTACAGATACTGGAGCAAAAAAATACTCACATGATAAAGTATCACATGAAAACATCTATGTGAGGAAAAGTATTAAGTATCTGTTTAAAAATGCACTTTTCTCAAAATACACTGCCTGGCCAAAAAAAGTCGCCACCAAAAAAAAACAACAACCCACAAATATTCCGTTGGACCGCCTTTAGCTTTGATTACAGCACACATTCGCTGTGGCATTGTTTCGATAAGCTTCTGCAGTGTCACAAAATGTATTTCCATTCAGTGTTACGTTCATTTTTCACCAAGATCTTGCATTGATGATGGTCAAGTCTGACGCTGCACAAAGCCTTCTCCAGAACATCCCAAAGATTCTCAATGGGGTTAAGGTCTGGACTCTGTGGTGGCCAATCCATGTGTGAAAATGATGTCATGCTCCTGAACCACTCTTTTACTATTTGAGCCCGATGAATCCTGGCATTGTCATCTTGGAATATGCCTGTGCCATCAGAGTGCTTATAAAATTTCAAATGCATTGATTTTGATTGAAGAATTGTGCTAAATCTGTTAACCAGAAATAATTGAATTTAACAGTTTTTCCTAGTTGTTCTTATCTGTATATTTTTGTTTGCTCCAACTATGAATGTGTTAAAAATAAAGCCTCAGCCTTTTCAGCAGGTCTCAAACAATAACAAAAAAAACCTTGTACTTTCTATCTCATTACATTTTTGAACAAGACCGAAAAGTAAGATACCTGCTCTAAAATGTAGTAAAGCAAAAGTAAACAAGTGAAATTTTTAGGTATCTGTACTTTACTTAAATACAGTACTTTATTACTTTTTGCTTTGTTACGTTCCACCACTAGTGGCTAGACCAGATAAATGACATAAATCTCTTGAAATAAACATTTTATATAATTTAACACGGGGGTTGGCTTCACCATTCATTTTTATGTGATGGAACGTTCAATTTGACGTAGCTCTGGGTAGTATTGGCTAACCAAGTGATCAAGTAAGTTTTGAGTCTATGAATATCCATGGACACACCACCTGCTTGTCTCCATAGAGATGTTCTTAATTTGATGCCATTCTTTGGAATATAAAAGACAAATTGATCTATCTCCATGGATTCATGCAAATGCCATAGCCACCACCAGTAATCATATGCAGTGCTACTTTAAGTGGTATTTTTCATGTTTTTGAACACATTTGTAAGACTCTTATATTTAACTTCATCAATTAAACTGTTTAAAGCTGAATTAAGCAGGCGGGACATGATAACGATAACTAAGTGCAATATAATATAAACAAACGATAATATTGCAACCAAACCATAAAGCAGAAGTATCCTCAAAAACTCTCTAACTGTACAATACTGTTACATGAGCTACAATAAATACATAACAGAATGCAACACTTAAGTAGTTAGTTTTATCTATAAAGTTCATAGTTCAATCTTCCATAGCTCAAATCTTATTGTACTGTTGTGATTTTTTTTCTTTTTTTTTTCTGTACTATAAATAAACTGTACATGATAAATATTGGCTCTCAAAAATATGATCCTATCTATCATATATTGAACAATAAGTCAATATAGCTACTGTCGCTGAAGTTTGGCAGCTCGAATCCCACTCTCGACATAAACATCATTGATAGAGCAGTCAGATCCACTGACCCACATGTCGACGGTGCGATTCCAGCTCCCACAGATTAACGCTGCTGTTTTTTTTTAGCAGACACTTAACCCACCTTGCCTGTGTCTGTGTACACTGATGTATGAATATGTGTGAATGGGTGAGTGGTTCCTTGTTGCAAAGTGCCTTGAAGGCGGAAAAGTGCCTGAGCTCTGTCCAATCATAGAAGGAGATGGTGTTATGCGTGTTTGTCTCACTGCTGTCTCTGCTCCTCTCTCTACAACCATGCACTGGGATGCTTGGAACTTGCACTGTACTTAGTTACATTTAAAATCCTAAAAGTTATTACAATTACAGGGCTCAGTTATGAGTACAAATAGAGGTCTGAGAATTCTCTGAAAATTAACAATTATATTACAATGACAGTAACATACACATTTATAATGATCTAGTTTCCTCCCCTAGACACACAGCATATTTCATTTCACCCTCTCCTTTACCTGCCAGGTACTGAAGTGCCCCCTCCTGGTCACTGCACAGAGCTGCGATGCCATTGTACACTTCAACAAGAACCTGCAGGTCAGTCCCAGTCCTGGAGGAGTATATAACAGCACACTGAATGTGATCAACGATATTAAATGTAATGACTGATGATGTGATGTATCACTACCCAATGTTTTCAAAACGTTAATGCCACATATCAATGTCAAAACACTAAACATATGCATAAACCAAGTTACGGGCAAAATGTCAACAGAGGGTTAAGGGAGTAAAGAGTAAAGTATTACATTTCTATGGGGTATTAACTGTTATAATACATATAATAACACACATAATAAATTTAGACCACGTGCTATCACATTACAATCCGAGTGTGTCCGGCCAATTCAATGATTGCACATCAAATCAAGTTTGTGAAGTTGTAGTGTATTGTTTTGCTTTTGTATATTCATGGTAAATTGTTGTGTTGACGTAGGATTGTGGGCAGAGCCTTATTGCACTGCAAACTGTAAGAGGGTTCAAATAGGGCCTGGAAAGACATCGCTAGATTATGCAAACATGCATGGATCACATCTGAAATCGCTTCAGGCATGTTTTTGAAGAGGGACAAATGTTATAACATGGTACAAAGTAAAATAATAGTTTTCATAATACTCCTCCATACAAAGACAATTATAATTAAAAATTCCTGCACCATATTAGTTTGCATAAATTCTTTAGTAGATGTTGGTTACTGTATGCTAACATAGCGACAATCTATGTAGCCTTTATCAATACTTCATTGTGCTCTCATTAGCAACTTGATACTAAAGCTAATCTAAAGTGTAAAACAGTTTTAGAGCTGTGTCTCACCAGGGGTAGCAGTGGTTAGGTCCTGTTCGTCTCTGTAGCAGGACTGAGTGGAAGAGGGCACAACGCTGGAGAAACTGCCCCCTGTGGACAGCAGATGCACACTGCAGCTGGTGTATGGAGCGCTCCCACTCCTCCCTCAATGTTCCACAGGAGTCAAGAACCAACACGAGGGAATGCTGCCGGACAACAACTGAAAAAGATACACCAATGAGTTTTATTCAATTTTTTTGTTGATACTTTGCAGTGACATAACACTACATGCATCTCTATGGTGGAATGCACAGGCAGTTACCATGGAAACACAATGCACACATTACCAAACACAGACAAAAAACATTTTAAGACTGTCTGAAAACTCAAGAAAAGATACAAAATGGATTTAAACAACACATTTTCAGGACCCTGTGATCAATCTGAGTGTTCAGGGTCCTGTCTAGGAGTTTGATTTTCAACAAAAAACATGAGAATGATTGACTGAAAACTGTGACTAACTGTTGGCTAATACTAGCTAGCTTGTGACCGTAATGTTATGTGTGAGAGACTTGTTTAACAGCACAAATCAACTCACATGTTGTAGTTCCAACTAAGTCTGCTCTTTATGGTCAGATTGTGTTAAAACAAAGCTTAGGTCTAACTTGAGTAACAGGCCTTTAGACACAGCAGTGCCTCTAGTTAGCTTCACACTCCCAGGGAATTTGATGACATCAGCTGCAAAGTATCAATTAAAATAATTATGAGTGTTATAGTTACATGGTATAAGGTGAATTTTGTCTTCTGGGGTGATGAACCAAAGCTGGAGCCGTTGGGGGCCTGGCTTGTTTGAGGCTTCTGCACAGAAAACATATCTTCAACCAAGCTGAAACTACTAAAACGCTCAAACTGTGCTGTTTACAGTGCAGATGGAAGGTTAGACTACTCATTTCACTCAAAGGTATATTTAAGATTTGACAAAAAATATTGCATTTTTTCATATGGGAGTTTTTCATTTTACTTCCTGGTTAGACGTGAGCATATGTACAATATATACATAACTGTTACCAAGCAACCATAATGGTAACAAGGGCCAAAATGTTTAATTTTATTACTCTAATCATAGCTATTGTGTAACTTACACAACACCTTTATTTTGTTAAATTAAGGTTTAAGCTGTCAGAAAAATGCATTTCTTGCGTGTAAATTGTTTCTGCATTTTGTAGGGAGTTTTTGTGTGTTGATGACAATGGTATTTAGCACAGGTACTATCCCACCAAACCAAGTCAGAATTAGAAAACATGAAAACCTCATATGCACTTTAACAGTTTGTTGACATAGTTTGTGTGTATGAAAGAAGCAGGAGATAAAGGCTCAGGGCAGCTCAATGAGTGCAGTGTGGGTAGTATAGAAGAGCAGTGTTCATCACTGTGCTCTTCTACAGTGTGCTTCTACACCTTCTGACACCCTGGGACTCTTCAGAGGCTGACATCTTTGTACTGATGAAACAGAGTAATAATCTGGAGTAGTGACACTGGACTGTACAACACACATGGAGGACAGTAGTACACTGTGTGGTGTGTGTGTGAATGATCGGTGGTGGTCAGAGGGGCGCAAACTGGCAGCCTCGCTTCCGTCAGTCTACCCCAGGGCAGCTGTGGCTACAATAGTAGTTTACCATCACCAAGTGTGGAGTGAATGAATAATGACTTCAGTGTAGCGCTTTGAGAGGCTTTGACAAAGCTCATTACAAGTGTAAGGCATTATTACACACAGGGCGTCACTTTGTTATGGGCCAGAGCCTTTTTTGGTGAATGAACTGTATGCAAAAAGATATTTGACATGTGTACCACTTACCTTCTCTGTGATGAATGAGCTGGATTATTTCAGGCAACAGTTGGTCCCATTGTTCCAGTAAGTGACAGTTCTTAAAAACCAACCAGAAACCTTTATTTGGAGCATTTCTCAGAGCTGAGATGATGGAGGCTTGTTCCCAGGAACAGACCACTCTGAGGGAAATCTGGAGGATACAGCAGACACGAACTCTCAGTGTTAAAATTTTTTTAAAGTTTGAAATGAAAAGTTACCTGTGCAGAGAGAGCCAGCTGCCTGATGAGTTGCAGGGCCTGAGAGCCTGTGTGAGGAGCCCCTGTGAGGATGACAGGGCCGGTGTGTGGAAGCAAAAGCCGGAACAAGTCCTGGTGGGCTCCATGGGGTGGGGGCTCACTGAGAAGACACCCAGCTATCTGCTCAGCTACAGACTGCAGGGTCTCAGGCCTCAAGGTCCTCCAGAGCAGGGCCCTCTGCAGCAGGGTCAGCTGTGTGTAGGGGTCAAAGGGCACAGGGCCTGTGACAGACGAAGGGACTCCCAGATAGTCCTGCCACTGCTCCTGAGCAGAGGTGAGGGACCACAGGAGGCCCCTGAATGCAGGGATCTGCTCCAGGTACCGCAGTTGTGGAAGCACATGTGCAGACACCCACCGTGGCAGTACCTGAAAGGCCTCAGGACATGTCCCAGGACAGGCCCCAGGACAGGCCCCAGGACAGGTCTCAGGTGGATCCCAGCGCCGGTCCCAGGCGAGGTCTCTGGACAGGGCCCTGGGCAGGTTCCTGGGCAGATCCAGATGGTCGAGTGATGGTCAATGGGCTGTAGACCCCGGAGGAAAGCCTGGCTCTGGGCCTGGGAGCAGAGCTGTCTGTGCTGGAGCAGAGCCATACACAGCAGGATCCTCAGGACTTGGACATGGCTCCTGGACAGACAGGGCCCATAGTGCAGCAGCAGCTCAGAGACCACCTGGTGAGAGAGGTCCCCTACCCCCAGCACAGAGCAGAGGGACCCCTGAGGGGACCTCCCTGAGAGGGCCTTCTTTACTACACTCACAAATTCCTCCAGAGTGAAGCAGTAGGCTGAGGACAGCACTGCCACCTGCTGGAGAGCTCTGTACATGGCAGCAGTGAGGGCACAGAGAGGCTGGAAGGACCTGAGCATCCCAGAGCACCCGCTCAGAGCACCCTTCACCAGCCCCAGCTCCCTCTGCAACTCCTGGGTCTCCTCATGGAACACACGCACTTCTTCTGCAAAACCAGGGTTTTCCAGCAGGGGTCTCTCACACTCCACTATGTAGTCCATCAAAGAGGCCTGGAACAGAGCAGAGGAGCCAGTCCAGTGAAATGACTGAAATGAATATAAAGTTGCACTATGTGATGTTTCTGGTGGAGAGTCCACCACATGCTTGTAATCTTAAAAATGTTATTGCTTTGCCTGGATGTTCCATAGTATAATATAAACATATCTGTGTGTGATTTTCATTTATTTACTTACAGGCATTTTGATTGCCCAAGATATTTGATTTGGTGGAATCATTTGTTTTGTCTCCATGGAGATGCATAAAGGTTTATGTCATGATGTGGAACATTCAAGGAAAGACAACATGTCCAGTGGACAAAAGATTTAAGAACATCCACCTGAAGCAGACATACCAATACCAACACAGAGGAGACACATGCCATAGTCTTAAATAGTCATAAGCTAAGAGCAAGGTAAGGTATACTTGTTCCTGTAATTCCTTAATTTAATTTTTGAGTGATCATGTCTGATTTTCCGCAAAATCTGTGGCTATGATGTGATGTGTGTTCCATGTTGATTGTTAGAACAGTTCTAGAGTCACCACTGAAGCAAACCACTTGATTTGTATAATATTTGAATCCACAGTCACTCTTCTTGGCCACCTGTCGTTTGTGCAGACTTAAGGTTGATTAGTGTATTGCCTCCTGTTTGACCCTTTCACAATAAAGCCCTTTGTGCAGGTGGTAAACATGGAGCTTTTACGTTGAAATCACTACAGAAACACTCTAGTTGCTTATTGCAGAAACTTGGCATTGCAGATATGCTGAAACCTTTGTAGAGGTAAGTGGTGGCATGTCCCCATTAAAATAAATAACTTAGAGGAGGCATTGTCTGTGGATGTTTGAATAATCTTGTGATCTCTTCCAAGCACTATACGAACCCTCATTACAGTCAGCAGTATGAGCCCACACTTTCTGCACAAGGCTTAGCCCAGTCACCTATGCTTCTGCACAGTAAAAGCAGGATAGAAAAAATAAAAAAAAAACTATTTGCCTTAGTGCAGGGATCAAGGGGAGAGGGATCTCAGAGCATCAAAAATAAAAGTGAAACTTATAATACATGTTAATATGTTGTTTTCAGTAAATATATCATTTTCAAAACAATAACAGGTAAAGGCAATCTAAACTACATCTAAATGTGTTAATACTCCCTTTTTAATGCTGTAGAACATTCCAAGCATAGCAATAACATCTCCACTAGAACAAGCAGGTGACCAACATACCCTCCTCCAGAAAAGCTGCATAGTGTAACAGACCACAGCACATCACAGGGTCACCATTTTCAAATTCTTGGGCTATGGACACACCAATTACACCCAAACACAAAAACCCCCCCCCAATGGTCACCCAGGTCTTCTTTTACCTCTCTGGAGCTAAGCCGCTCTGTGAGGAGGTGCATGTGCTGCTTTAGCTGCTGCTGCTGGCCCAGGAGAAGGCTGCCCTCTGGAGGTAGAAGATGGGCCTGCATGAAGTTCTCTAACTCCTGTGTGCTGAGGGTCAGGTCCACCACACGCAGCCTGCACAGGAGAGGTCCGGGCACTTCTAGGGACAGGTAGGATCACTTTAAATTCTATTATATTACATAATATAATTAAGTAACCCTTTATCTTCAGTCTGCCTAAATCTCCGAAGCTCAAAATGCTCTGTTGTTCGACCTTGTGATGTCATAGAGCATGGACCATATCCTGTATTACCACATGACATCACAAGGTGGAACAGAGTGTTTTCAGTCTGAGAGAAGACCTCAGCCTAAATTAACAGGGTTTGAGGAAACAACATTTTAACAGATCAGAAAATTGCATAATATGGGCCCTGAAACATACCATCATAATATACATCCAAGGACTGAAACAAATGATCAAATCTGCAGGATTTTGAGAAAAAAAAAAAAATCTAATCATGATTTTACCTGTGATGCGCAGTAGTTTCATTAACGGAAAGCACACTGATTGTGTTGTGATAGCGCTCTGAAGGGGGAGTGACGGAGAGCAAAGGGAGGCGGGACTTAGTTTCAAAAACAAAACTTGCCAAACATGTTAATATGTTGCTTTTGGTAAATATAGCATTTTTAAAATAATAAAAGGTAACATGGTGAGTAAGTAAAATTCTGTTTAGAGCACATTGTAAGCAACTCCAAGAGCATAAACATTTGAAAGAAGACTGGAATATGAACTGTTAGAAGACTAATAGACTAGTAGACTAACTAATAGAAG
This sequence comes from Periophthalmus modestus, assembly GCA_019594935.1. Taxonomy (NCBI): domain Eukaryota; kingdom Metazoa; phylum Chordata; class Actinopteri; order Gobiiformes; family Gobiidae; genus Periophthalmus; species Periophthalmus modestus. Next base: position 134,047 of record JAIEZT010001203.1, on the reverse strand, counting down.
AACCCCATGTATTTCAGAACATGTTTGTAGAGGTCTAAACTACAGATGAAACAAGATTTTCTACAAAAAATACATTATTTTTAGTTCTTTCCATTCATATCTAAGTAAGTTGCATTTATTATTATAAATTCTTTAGATCATTTAGGGTGGATGGACTATATCTATCAGCTGGCCTGGGAACGCCTTGGGGTCACATGGAGAATCTGGAGGAAGTGTCTGGGGTGAGGGAAGTCTGGGAGTCCCTGCTTAGACTGATGCCCCCGCGACCCGGCCCTAGGCAAGTGGAAGAAAATGGATGGATGGAAATCTATGGAAAAAAAGGTTCTTGTCTAAATGACAACAAATGTTTAGATTTAGTTTATAGTTATTATTAGGGATGTCACGATATCCAAGTCTCACAGTACGATATTTATTGTGATACTTTGTTGAGGCTAACAGTGTAAATATGCTCCTTTTTCCTTTTAAAATACCTTGACAAGCCTTTGGTTTGGTCATAATTCAAAAGAACCACATCAAAGTACCACTCACACATTCACACACATTCATACACCAGTGTACGCAAACACTGGGGACCAGGTGTCTTGCCCAAGGACACAACAACAACAATCATCTTTAGGAGCTGGAATTGCACCACCAACATGTGGGTCAGTGGATCTGATGACTCAACCAGTGATGTTTATTTCGGGAGTGAGATTCGAACTGCGAACATTTGGATCAGTGGACAAACTCTAGCATTTCTTGTAGCATTTCTTCATGTAGTCTCCACTGAAACGGAGCAAAGGAAAATGGTCTATGTAGTTCCTCCCCCCTGTTTTTTTTTTAGCGGCTGCACCAAAACAATGCATTTTGCCAAGAGATTTGTACTTTGATACGTACTTTGATACTTTGATACTAATAATAATAATAATAATTTGCACTATATATATATGTATATATATGATTTTAGATGAATATCGGTATTTGAAATGGCCAAAGTATAACAACATGATCCACAATAGGTCTTTAAAGTTTTTCTTTACTGTGATTATATCTACTGGTCACTCATTCAGAGCAAGAAAGAGGCTGACCTATAGGAAGAGTGAGTGGAGAAGTGTTTTTGACCATAGAGCTACATTAAACAAAAAAAAGTAAGGGAATCAATATGGCGATTTTCCCAGCATACAGCCTATTGACATTGGGAGGAGCTTATGATTTAATTTTTATCAGCCCTATATGGTATATATTAAAAAAAAAGATTATGTTTGTTGACCCAATTCCTAACAAATGAGGTTCAAAATATGGGGATTTTTGTTTATTTCTTTTAAAAACATTCACTTGCCCATAGAGCTTCCAACTGAAACTATGACATAAAAATCTTGTAGAGTCCAAACAATTAAAACTTGAAATTGCTCTGTAGTAAACTTCTTTTCCCCTTGCATAAAGTGTTCTATTATCTCTTACTTAGTTCCCATAAGTACTAGATTCAGGGCCCTTACCAGTGGTCAGTCTGTGAATAGGAAGAGCAGTGGCGAAGGCCAGACTGAAGCTGGGGTGAAGTGCCTCTCCTGATGGGACAAACTGCTGCTGGGACAGTAAAGAGAGGAGCCGTGGACAGGATGGGGCCCGCTCTGTGGCCCTCACCAAGACTCGGGCCCCTAAGCAAAGAAAAATATGTAATTTCCCTTTATGAGCCCTTTGTTTGCACCTGTCACCACATCCCAATGTATGAGCACCTGTCTACTTGTCATCACACCCCTCTATGTGCCCTGTCTACACCTGTTAGCACCCCCCCATAATGAGCCCTTTGTCTGCACTTGTCACTACACCACCCGTGTATGGGCCCTCTGTTTGCACCTGTCACAACATCCCTCTGATGAACCCCCCATTTTCACACCTCTGTATGAAGCCTCTGCACCTGTCACCACATCCCTTGTATGAGCACCATGTCTACACTAGTCACCAACACCCTCTGCATAAGTCCCGGTCTGCACCTGTCACTGCAGCATGCTCCACCTTTTCCAGTAAGTGTTGGTCATCAGCACAAAGCTCCACCTCAAAGTTCTTCATGGCCTTTGTGTTGTCTCCTGCAATGAAATACACCAGATTATTTCTCCTTCGTTATCAGGACAAACATACAATGCCTAATCCTGAAAGCTAATGTGTTTATGTTATGTCACAGGATTCCAAAGAACCTAAAAAGTCCATTAGGTTTTAATGTTTACCAGAAATGTATAAGGGAGAATTTTGATTATACAGTGAGGCAAATAAGTATTTGAACACCCTGTGATTTTACAAGTTCTCTCACTGAGAAATCATGGAAGGGTCTGAAATTTTCATCTTAGGTGCATGTCCACTGTGAGAGATACAATAAAAAAAAATCTGGAAATCACATTGTATTGCATGATTTTTAAAAATAATTTATTTGTATGTTACTGCTGCAAATACGTCTTTGAACACCTGAGAAAATCAATGTTAATATTTGATACAGTAGTCTTTATTTGCAATTACAGAGGTCAAACGTTTCCTGTAGTTTTTCACCAGGTTTGCACACACTGCAGGAGGGATTTTGGCCCACTCGTCCACATAGACCTTCTCTAAATCAGTCAATATTCTGGGCTGTCGCTGAGAAACACAGAGTTTGAGCTCCCTCCAAAGATTTTCTATTGGGTTTAGGTCTGGAGACTGGCTTGGTATGCTTCTTACCAGCCACTCATTGGTTATCCTGGCTGTGCTTTGGGTCATTGTCATGTTGGAAAACCCAGCCACGACCCATCTTCAATCCTCTAACTGAGGGAAGGAGGTTGTTCCCCAAAATCTCGCAATGCATGGCCCCGGTCATCCTCTCCTTAATATAGTGTAGTCGTCCTGTCCCATGTACAGAAAAACACCCCCAAAGCATGATGCTACCACCCCCATGCCTCACAGTAGGGATGGTGTTCTTTGGATGGTACTTATCATTCTTCTTTCTCCAAACATGGCGAGTGGAATTAAGACCAAAAAGTTCTATTTTGGTCTCATCTGACCACATGACTTTCTCCCATGACTCCTCTGGATCATCCAAATGGTCATTGGCAAACTTAAGACGGGCCTGGACATGTGCTAGTTTAAGCAGGAGAATCTTCCGTGCCATGCATGATTTTAAACCATGACGTCTTAAGTGTATTACTAACAGAAACCTTGGAAACGGTGGTCCCAGCTCTTTTCAGGTCATTGACCAGCTCCTCCCGTGCAGTTCTGGGTTGATTCCTCACCTTTCTTAGGATCACTGAGACCCCACGAGGTGAGATCTTGCATGGAGCCCCAGTTTGAGGGAGATTGATAGTCATGTTTAGCTTCTTCCATTTTCTAATAATTGCTGCAACAGTGGATCTTTTTTCACAAAGCTGCTTGGCAATTTCCCACGTAGCCCTTTCCAGCCTTGTGGAGGTCTACAATTTTGTCTCCTGGGCATTTTGACAGTTGTTTGGTCTTGGCCATGTTAGTAGTTGGAGTCTTACTGATTGTATGGGGTGGACAGGTGTCTTTATGCAGCTAATGACCTCAAACAAGTGCTTTTAATTTAGGATAATAAGTGGAGTGGAGGTGGACTTTTTAAAGGCGGACTAACAGGTCTTTGAGGGTCAGAATTGTAGCTGATAGACAGGTGTTCAAATGCATATTTGCAGATAACATACAAATAAATTATTTTTTAAAAATCATACAATGTGATTTCTAGATTTTTTTTAGATTACGTTTTTCACAGTGGACATGCACCTAAGATGAAAATTTCAGACCCCTCCATGATTTCTAAGTGAGAGAACTTGCAAAATCACAGGGTGTTCAAATACTTATTTGCCTCACTGTAGCTTAAAAAAATATAATAAAGGCATTTGAAAGAGCAAAAAGCTACAGGAGTAAAATTACTTCTTGCACCTCTGAAACAACTGTAGGAAGAGCTGGTGTCTAAGCGGAGGTGGGGATCAACCAGCAGAGGGCAGCGCTTGAGGCAGTTGTGGGTGCACGTACTGAGCACCAGAGGAAGCAGGAGGCTGGAGAGGGCCTCCCCCTGGAGCTGTCTCTCACTCATACCCAGCACCCAAGCCAGGGGCCCGTGTGGGAGCGGCGAAACAAACAGAAGAGGAAAGCAGGTGCCACACGGATCACTAACACTCAGAGAATACACAGGCCCCCTTGGATCCTCTGGTACAGGACACATCTTGCCCGTCTCAAACATTGCTCTCCACTTTGTCACTAGCTCACAGCGTGTGTCTGATCCGAATGGGCCCAGGTATGAGAGGATGGATGCAGTGAGGAGGGCATCTCCAGGCAGGGCCGTTATGGTCACAGCTGCCTGCTACAGAACAAAACAAGTCATCTATGTGAGCACACTTTACATGGATACTGCAGTACTGAGACCCTGGCCTGAATTGGTTCAACAGGGTGACACATAAGTATTGTACTGACACTATACACTGTGTGCGCAATTATTAGCAAGTTGTAGTTTTGAGGATTAATTTTGTTATTGTACAGCTACAGTGCTCTTGGTCAATCCAAAATGTTAACAAACCCTCAAACTTGAACATTTAAGTAGTAAAAGAGAAGTTTTGGCTTTCTTAAGAGAGTATCTACATGTAAACCATTATTAGGCAACTATTAGTGTGCAGAATTATGATGCAACTAAATGAAAAACAAAGATTTTCCCATCTCACTTGTTTATTTTCACCTGTTAAAGTGAGAATAATAAACAAACTCAAAATTTAAAAATAAACATTTGTGAAAAAACAAAAAAAAACCTCAGTGACCAATATAGCCACCCTCCTTTTCTTTCAATAACAGTCGCAAGCCTTCCATTCATGGAGTCAGTCAGTTTCTTGATCTCATGAGAATCAACTTTTTGTGCCACAACCACAGCCTCCGAGACACTGTTCAGAGAGGAACTGTTTTCCTTCACTGTAAATTTCCTGCTGAAGAAGGGCCCAAAATGTCTCAATAGGGTTTAAGTCAGGTGAAGGAGGAGGCCATGTCATTAGTTTTTCATCTTTAAGGCCTTTACTGGCCAGCCACAGGGTGGAGGACTTTGATACATGTGATGGAGCGTTGTCTCGCATAAAAATCAAAGCCTTCTTGAAAGATGTAGACTTTTTCCTGTACCACTGCTTGAGGAAAGTGTCTTCTAAAAACTGGCAGTAGGTCTGAGAGTTGATTTTGAGTCCATTTTCAACCCAAAAAAGTCCAACTAGCTCATCTTTAATAATACCTGCCCATACCAGTTCCCCACCTCCACCTCGCTGGCGTCTGAGTGGAAGTGGAGCTCTGTGTCTGTTACTGATTCAACCACAGGCCCATCCATTTGGTCCGTCAAGAGTCACTCTCGTCTTATCAGTCCACAAAACCTTTGAAAAGTGTCTTCAGATATTTCTTGGCCCATTCTTGACATTTCAACTTATGTGTCTTGTTCAGAGGTGGTCGGGTTTCAGCCTTTCAGCCTCTGAGAACTGAACACCTCGTTTTTCTTGACTCTCCAGGTACGTTGCAGTTGTGGTATATCGCAGCACTGAAGGATAATGGGTTCCTGGTATCTTTATGTTTCATTCTTCTCAAATCTTTGGTGGTTAATTATCATCTTTTCTTCTCGACATGTTTCTTGCGACCCTGTTGACTATTTGTAACAAAATGTTTGAAGGTTTTGTGATCACGC
>JAIEZT010001203.1:23391-120891 GCA_019594935.1 Periophthalmus modestus | reverse complement strand
TGAAGGTGTGTGGAGTTTAAAAACAGAGTGGATCACTTCCTGTATTACCATATGATGTCGCAAGCTGGAACAGATTGCTTTCCGTTTGAGAGAATAACTCTAAATATGCAGGGTTTCTGTGGTAAACATGTGTGAATGAATCAAAACTCCAGGTATGTTTTAGATGAGGAAATATAATAACTCAGATCACAAAATAGTGCTATATGGGCCCTTTAATGTCTGTTTTTTCAAAAAATTATATTAGCATTTAGCTATCAGTCTATGCTCCACCCCCTGTACACTTGTCTTACTTGTCCAACATCCACTGGTCCAGATGGTAGCGCTGTGACAGGCTGCTGGACGTCACCGTGGCAACGTGCTGCATTATCTGCTCCTGTGTGTGCAAGCCCAGACCGCCCTGCACCAAGGCCAGCAGAAGGCACTCTCTCACGGCCATGGCCACATCCTCATGCACCAGAACCACCACTCTCGCCCCGTTCACCCGGCTCCTTTCTCCCACCTCCCTCAGCACTGCTGACAGCTCCTCCTCGTTGGCCGGATGGACCTCTAGCAGATCCGACCCAGAGAGCAGGGCAGCACAACGGGCCGTGGATCGACGGCCAGTGCCACTGTCGGAAGCCAGGAGGACCACATGAGCTCCAGGTATGAGCAGGGCACGGAAGATGTGCGCCAGCTGGCGTGCCCTCTGAGGGTGCACAGCATATGTGCGGAGAAAGTCATAGGGGATGTCATCATGAACTTTGTTAGTCTTTTTGTCAAGGAAATTTTGGAGGGCCTCAGTAAGAACATCAATCGTATACTCTTTATAAGTGATCTGCCTTGAGTTGCTTCTGTTTGGCTCTGATTTTAGCGATGCTAACAGATCTGGACAATAAACAACATCTGAATTCCTAATATACTCCAAAATGAGACCTTTTACACCGTCCATAGTTTGATCTTTTCCGAGAGAGTTTTCCGTATAGTCCAACACTTCTGCTTGTTCCAACATTCTCCCAAAATGAGCGTTGGCAATATCGACCATAATTTTCTCCAGATTTGAACTTTGTCTGTGTTCACATAATCTATCTATAAATGTGTGCTTGCATTCGTGTAGCCACAGTTTCACAATGTTCAGCAGGATTGAATTTGGCCCAGTCATAGCTGTAGGTCTATTGAGATCATTAGGTTGCCAAAGAGTCATTCCTTGGAACACCTTCTGTAAATCGTGAATGGAGAAGAGGTACTGCCCGAAATGCTCCTGTATTTCTAAATACAGATTATGAGTAGCTGAGACTATACAGGACGCTACTTCTGAAGAGTTTGGGAGTAGAGGTTGCATCCATAGCTGCAGACCAGGGGAATGCAGAGACAGTATGGTGTCAGCAGATAGGGCAGGCAGCGTGAAGGAGGAGAAGAGGTGGGTGAGGCGAGGGAAGAGAGGGGGTGCGTGCGGGGGTGCACTGCTGGAGCACAGGTACGAGACGTTTTTGGTGGTCACAGGCCGGATGGCGGAGTCACGGAACAGGACCACGCCTCCTGTTGACATGCTCTGCCTCAGAACTTCCAAAGCTGGAGATGTTGTACTGGCTGTATCTGAAAGGGCAAGAGAGGAGGATTAAAAATATATATAAAAATTAGGGATTGTGATTAAAAGGCACATTTTGTCTTTTAAAAAACACTACTTATACTTTAAGTGCATATGACAGAGTTTCATGTTTTTCTAATTATTACTTGATTTGGTAGGATAGTGCTTGACTTTGCACAGTTCACACAAAATGAAGTTATTGCAGCATATTTTAATTGAGAGGGATAATATTAATGATACATTAGTATACAACCACCTCGAGAATGCCGCATCTGACAGTCTGATCTCCGCAACTAAGCAGGGTTGGGGCTTGTTAGTATCTGCATGGAAGACCGCTGGGAACAGCAGGTAGTAACAGCTGTACTGGGACAGCAGTGGCTCTAGTCTAGTGCATACTGTCGCACTGTACTTAAGAAAAGCACTTAACCCACCTTGCCCCCATGGTTGCAATCTTTATTTATGTTTATAGAATGAACATCATGTATGTTCATTAACTAGTACATTAAGTCCAGACCCGACTTGTAATTAAAGTGCATATTTTTTTTCTAATTATGAGGGTTTGGTGGGATACTACCAAATTTGATATCATCGTTTTACAGCAGTTAACAATGCCCTGGATTTATACAGTGCCTTTCAAGATGCCCAAAATGCTTTACAGTGAAGATGTCTGTGTAATCCCTCAGTCGTCCAGGTATGATCAGTAATAAAAGAAAAAATCTGTCAACTGGACAAAAAGTTGAGTTAAGACGTGTTGCTGCTCATCCAAACCACTTTTTCAGCTCTAGTCAGATTGCTGGTGGACACTGCCTCATATCTAAATGAAGGGAGGAGCTAACTACACTGAAACTAACACACCTGTTGGTCACAGTTTCTGTTTATTAGCTGGGTCTGTTGAGCTACCAGAAGTGTGAACGATGCCTGAGTCATATTTTTATTACAGTTAAGTGGCACTTTGATGAAAAGCTGTGATTTTCTGGGAGGTTAAACATTCATTTAACAAAATAAAGGTAAATTGCTTGCACTTTGACTTAAAGATACAGTATATAACTTTCTGAAGGTGGTACATCGCCTGCATGATTCCATGGAAAGAGAAAGTTAAAGCCACACATACTAGTTTTATACCACACTACACACCAGTGACTGCCTGGTGTAGATCGTCCACAAACAGGAGCAGGGTGGAGGGGGGTGTAGTGCTCTGAAACACAGTGATCAGGTCTGAGCCCAGGACAGCCCTTCCACTCAGGCCCACACATGGCCTTCTGAAGCTGGACAAACTCCTGCACACCGTGGTCTTTCCTGAGCCAGGCTCCCCCACCAGAAGGACCGGCTGCCTGGCCTCCAACATGATGTTCAGAAGGTGTGTATAAACCCCATACTGAGAGAAAAGAGTGAAAACACACTGAATTCATTATTTCTTGATCAGCAAATGGAGTCTTGAAAATTAAAGATTGCTCAAACATGCACAAATCACTCCAAATACAACTTTGGATAAGCAGTTATAATATAGTTAAAAGCTGTGAAAAGTTGATTTTGCAGAATAAGTCTGTTTTCAAATGAGATAAAAGTCCACTTTGCATGAAACAAGGTAGTTTTGCGTACCTTGGGGGAAATGTGACTGGTCAGCAACGTGGTCTGCAGACATACACGTCTGTCGGAAGTGACAAAGTATTCAAAAACACTTTCTCCTTCAGGAACCTGGATCTGGTACCGACTTTTTACCAGAACTTCACAAACAATGCACTGGTAATGGAGCCACAAACTGAGGGAGAATATAATGTTAACAGTTGGGTAGTTTTGAGTAGCTTTCAAACAATATTTTTACTCCTACTTCACTATTTTAGAGTAACAGAACTCTTGAGTTTTGGTTACTCTTACCACTGTGAATAATTCTACCAGTGACAAAAGCTTAATGTTGACAATATGACAATTTTATAGTCTACGCTATGAAAACACTTTTTTGTCCTTTCACTTTCAGTTGATAAACTGATTCACAAAATACTTTAAATGTTACTTCAGTCATTTCCTGGGCCAATGCTTCTGCATGAGTAACTATTTGAGGATATTCTACCCACTGTTCTCATGTCTCTGGCTGACCTCAATTTTCCCCTGTCTCTCTTGGTCTTTACCTGGGATGAAGATGTCCACCAAAGCCCCAAATGTAAGCCATCAAAAAACAGTTCCTCGCAAGCATGGTTACATAATCTTCTACACTGGTCCAAGTTGTGTAGAACCCATGTGGAGGAACGCCTGCAAATGTACATTAAAGTTGGTTAATATCAAATCTATAATAACTTGCCAGTATTACAAAGCTGTGTACCTCTGCCATCAGCCTCTTCAGGATCGTGGACATTTAGGCATACTTCGAAGTGCTGGATGAGGGCATTTAAGATGCGAAAAAAGGACAGAATTTCTTGAAGTCCTTCTGGGGGCCTTCTAGAAGATCCTGACATTGTGTGCTTGGAAGGTGACATACAGTTTTGACCAAGTAATCGCAGGGTAGCAGGGAACAGATCTTCAGCCAGCTTCTCCCACATATGCGCCACAACTTTCTTCAGGCAGTATTTTTGGTAGAACTTGTCCATCTGACTCTTCCACACCGCCTGCCACATCTCAATGCCTGTGAAGTTGACCAGGCTGCACGATGTCAAGGCTGAAGGACTGGCAGTGCTTAGGTCACTCACTTCTAGGAGGACCCGCAGATGTTCTCGAGGAGGTATGATGTACTCTCCCGAGGCCAAGCAAATGAATGCACCAGGAGAGCGGTACAGTGTGGCTATGATGTCCACCCAGCTTGGTTCCTCTGCTCGGTTCCTCGGTTCCTCTCCATCCAGCACAAGCCAGTTCACCACACCGTCACCATCTCCACAGTTTCTCAGGAAAGTTGTGAGCGCACCATCCTGCCAGCCTTTGTGGTCACAGTAATGGCCGAGCAATTCTTCACAAGACATTGAATTTGGAAAAGGACTACAGGCTTCACTAAACTTCTCGATGCTACGCCTTGTTTGTCGGGCAGCAAATTGAGAGCACCAGCCAAAACCGAGTAGCAGCTTGTCTTTCCACTGCCACTGGGACCACTGAGTATCACTGCTTTCCCAGATTTAAGATGCTGGTAAACTGTAAGAGCATTGTTAAGTATTTCCGTATCAGGCTGTAAATGATTTGTTTGCAATACTTCCAAAATAGCATTTTTTATTTCTGATTTTTCATGGTCTTCAAGATAATGTTCTAGTGATGGAAACTGGCAAACTACCGGGAACGTATCTTTGAGAAGTTGTTGGAAGTCTCTGGCTTTGTTAAGCTCATGAGTCCAAGGAAGAAGAACCGAAAGTATCGATTTGCAAACAGCAGCTTCCTCAATTAAACTCTGTGCAACCATGAACACAGCCCCATTCTGTTCTGTTAAGCTTCTCAGCTTCCTAGACTGTTCCAAGTATGGTTCAGATGAGGTAATTATATTTTGTAAGATGAGGAAAAAGCAGCTATCATTTGGGGTTTTGTGGCCAGGCAGACACAAGCAATCCTTCGCAAAACTGATGAGTGAGACCAGACGTTGGCTCAGGTACTTGGCGTCTACAAAACCCATGGATGTGAGTATGATTTCAGCAATGAACTTGTAATCTGGTTGGGTTAATGCAACTGGTCTGGAAGCAGCTTGGAGATCTTCTGGAAAGATGTGTGGTTGTGCTTTAGATGAAACCATAATACAGCCATAGTTGTACGAAGCAGGGACTTGTTTGCCAGATATGGTGATATTACACATAGGCTTAAAAGAAAATTTGCTCTCATTTGTCATTTTGAAGAAAGACTCATGAATTTCAATCAAAATCTGCCCTAATGTTGTAGAAACCTTTGTCGACAGCAAGTCTGCAGAGTCCAACACAAGCCAGGCCCCAGTTTGAAGGGAACCTAGCAACAAATTCTCCACTGTAACGCGCTGAACGCTTGGGTAACATTTTAAGATGAAAGCCATTGTTCCTAAAGCCATTGCTAGCTGGACAATGATATTTGTCTTTGACGTCTTGCAAGCACCATTAACAATTCCGCACCTGAAATTTGATAGCGCTAAAAGAATACCCAATTTTGCACGTTCTGTGGAAGGAGTATGGGGAATAATCCAGTCCGCTGACCCAACGTACTCATGACCGTATTGTAGTTGATGGTTCAAAACTTCGACGAAACACAGAGGTTGGCTGCTTTGGACACTTAGGTGATACTTGAACAAGCTCAGCCAGTGGAAGGAGGAATGAAGCAGCCCCTGTACGTCCTGGAGCTGGTTTAACATCTCAGAGTGATTCATTGTCATCTGGACCAACGCCCGGAGAAAATGGTGTGCACAAGCTGATGTCACACTGCTAATTTCCTGTAGCATCATTCTATCCCGTATAATACGGCCCAGCTCTGCCACTCTGCTTCTTAGGTAGAACTTGAGTTTATTGACTTTGATGGCATTTGGGAAAGCGTCCTCCATGACACTGCACCACACGGCCTCTTCTGCTACCTCTAGGCACTGACTGGGATGTGTCGCTAGCAACCCTAGTGTGTTTTTAATCTGTTTGGCTATATCATTTGAACTCTTTGTTTCTACCAGTCTTCGGTCATCATCATCATCATCAGATATAACTTGCTTAGGAGGTCCAAGCTGCTCCTTAATAACTGAACACTTTCTCATGTATTCTACCATGGTCAAGTGAAGCTGCTTTTCAAAGTCAGATAGCCACTCAGCAGGGTTGAGACTGGGTTCTACCGGAGATACAAATGTAAGGCGTTCCTGGAGATGACCTAGAACTCCCAGAGTGGCTTGGCTATCGAAGCTAATATCACTGTCTCTAAGTTCAAGCTTGTATACCCCTCTAAAAAGCTTGCAGATAACCGGGAGCATGGAGGAGTTAGAAGGTATGGAAAATACCAGGATGAGTTCTCTGTCACTTAAATACCTTAGGCGGGAACACTGGCTCCGGTGGGAATCCAACAGGTCCACGGTCTGGGTGGTAATGGCGTCCAATGTCAACAGCCCTGAAGTGAGAAACTTGAAAAGGTCATCACCAAGGAGGCGTTGAGTTGGGTGGTTTGAGGCGAGATGCACAACATGAGGGTCCTTAGAGATATGGTTCATCACTTTCTGAAATTTGGAATCCACTGGTTTGAACAACGTCAACTGTGGAAAAATTTAAATTCATAAATGAGGGATTAACAATGACAATTATTTGCATTTTCAATTTAGTTCAATTGTATTTATATAGCACATTTAAAATACAACTTAAGCTGCATAAAGTGATTTACACAAAGAACAACAAACAAACAAACACAGATATACATAAACTACAACACAAAGGGAATAAAACAATAAAACACCAAGATATTCTGCCTAGCTAGAACCAAATCCCAGAGAAAAGAGGTGGGTTTTTAGTCTGGTCTTAAACTGCTCTACAGACTGAGAGGGTCTAACAGCAGAGGGAGGCTGTTCCATAGTGTGGGCACTGCCATAGAAAAGGCTCTGTCTTCTCTGGCATTAAGCCTGGCCCTGGGCACAGCCAGCAGGAGCCACTCAGCTGATTTCAGATGTGTAGGGTCTGGGTGGAGTATAGGGCTCCAGTAGCTCTCTCAAATACAGAGGACCCATAGAATACAGACATTTAAACAGAATCAGTAACATTTTAAATTTCACCTGATATAAAATAAGGAGGCAGTGCAGGTTGCGCAGCACAAGCATGATGTGCTCTCATCTCTTAGTTTTGGTGAGCAGACGAGCTGTTGTATTCTGGACATTTTGAAAGTGCTGCAGAGAGGCCTGGTCCATCCCCACATACAAACTATTACAATAATGCAGGCGTGTCATTACAAACGCATGGATAGCTTTTTCAAAATTTGCCTGTGGAAGGCAGGGCTTTACTTTAGAAAGGAGCCTCAACTGAAAGAAGCTGGACTTTATGACAGAGCTCATGTGCTTGTCCAGTTTGAACATGTAGTCCATAGTCACCCCAACATCCCTTACTGGAGGATGACAATAAGAGGACAGAGGACCAATTAAACTTTCATGCCCAAGCAGTGGGTTTGTTTGGCCAAAAACTCAATCAGATTTTGATTTGACTTCGGGACGTTTGTTTGCAGCCAAGTCTGCGCCTCTCCAAGTCAGTGCTGCAGAGCTCTCACTGTGGTCTGGCTGTGCCGATGCAGTGATCTGCTGTGTCAAAGGCGGCTAATAAATCTAAAAGCAAAAGCACTGCGGATTTTCCAAGTCAACAGCAAGTTATTAAAAACTTTTAAAGAACTGTTTCAATATTGTGCTGCGGTTTAAAATCAGATTGGAATGTTTCACCAATTTTGTTCAGATTAAGGTAAGCCTGAACAATACAATCTTCTCTAAAACCTTGTGTGTCGTAATGTCTGGGGAATCAAAGATATAGACTCGGGGTAAAAAGTTGAACAAGGTTTATTTACAAACACGGAAATGTAAATGTTGATTGATGGAGCAGATAGTAGAGAGCAGGTTCATAGGCTCACATCTTCGAGCCAGTTGTAGGTAGCTAGGTCGGAGGCTGGGGAGTTCATACTGGTTGAGGAGAGCTGGGTCGAAGGCTGAGGTGTTCATACCGGTAGAGGAAAGCTGGGTTGAAGGCTGAGGTGTTCATACCGGTCATGGAGAGCTGGGTCTGAGGCGGAGGTGCAGGGTAGCTCCAGAAGCAGGATCACAGAGGATACATGGACGATCTGGCGATGTGTTTAGGATCCATGGTCCCTTAGTACTCCACAGGTGAAGGCTTGATTGCTGAGCGGCTGCAGCTGTATAATGGGTGGTGCTAGAGTCTGCCCAGCTCCTGGCACAGACACAGAAGGGAGGGGAGAGGAGAGAAGACAGCACAGAAACACAGGGACAGACTGGGATCCAGACAGTACCCAGTTCAGTCTGTCCATTAGTCTGGGGGTGAAAGCCAGAAGTAAGATTAACAGTTGCGGCCAGCCCTTCACAAAAGGAACACCAAACTTGAGATGTGAATTGTGTTCCTCAGTCTGAAACTATGTCCAAGGGAATCCCGTGGAGCCTGAACACATGGTATATAATATAATCCGCTTGTTTCCTTGGCAGTTGGAAGTTTCTGCAGGGCAAAGAAGTGGGCCGCTTTGGAGAACCAATCAACAACTGTGAGTATGTGTTGAGATGGAGGGAGGTCGGCCACAGTGATGTGTGACCAAGGGTGTTTCAGAACAGGCAATGGTTGGAGTAGACCGGAGGGCAGCGAGTCAGAGAATTTGCCCCTGGCACAAACCTGGAAGGCCAAAATATAGGCTTTGGTGTCCCTGTCAATGGATGGCCACCAGAAGTAATGTTTCAGCAAGGAAAGAGTTTGGGTGACCCCAGGATGGCAGGTGAATCAGGAGCAATGGACCCATTCCGGTACTTTAGAGCATGCAGCATCTGGAACAAAAAGGGACCCGGAGGGGACATTACCTGGGTCGGCCTGAGTATGTTGAGCCTCCTGGACCAGATCTTCAATCTCCCAGTTTACAGCTGTGACCACACGTGTTGGTGATATGATGGTGAAGGAATGTCTTCCTGGAAGAACTGGAGTGAGAGAGCATCTGGTTTGACATTACGGGACCCCGAACAATAAGTGAGGATAAAGTTAAATCTGCTGAAAAAGAGTGACCAGCGGGCTTGCCATGAATTCAAACGCTAAGTGGCCTGAATATATGCCAAATTTGTATGGTCTGTCCAAACCAGGAAGGGATGCACAGCCCCCTCCAACCAGTGGTGCCATTCCTCCCGGGCACGTTTCACCACCAGCAACTCTCGGCCCCCCACATCGTAATTTCTCTTGGCTGGTGTAAGACGGCATGAGAAAAAGGCACAGTGGTACAAACGACTGTGTGGGTCAAACCTTTGAGAGAGTACTGCCCTCACTCCCGTCTCTGAAGCATCCACCTTTACGACGAACTGGCGAGAGGGATCGGGCTGATGCAGGACTGGAGCAGACATAAACAGGCAGACTGGGCTTCTGGGGTCCAATTTAACTGTTTAGAGGGAGAGGTAAGTTTAGTCAGAGGTGCAACCCGACTTAAGTCTCTGATGAATCATTGTTAAAAGTTTGCGCTTTCTGTTGCTGGGCACCGGACACTCAGTCACTGCCTTTACCTTCTCCAGATCAGCCTTGACCTGTCCCCTCCCCACCAGAAAGCCCAAGAAACTGACCTTGTCAGAGTGGAATTCACATTTCTCCACTTTCACATAGAGCTTATTCTTGAGGAGTCTCTGAAGGACCTGGTGCACATGTTGCTGGTGTTTCGGTGGGGTCATTAATGAGGGCTTGGAAGATGGCCAGAGCGCTGGTTAAACCGAAAGGCATGACTAGGTATTCGAAGTGACCCAGTGGAGTTTTAAAGGTTTTTCATTCATTTCCTTCCCTTATGCACACTAAATGACCGGCATTTCTAAGATCCAGTTTTGTAAAGATGGTGGCCCCGTGGAGTGGTGTGAAAGCTGAGTCTATGAGTGGCAACAGATACTTACTTTTAATGGTTATATGGTTAAGATCCCTAAAGTTGATGCATGATCTTAAGGTTTTGTTCTTCTTGGCAATGATAAAGAACCCAGCTCCGAAATGTGAGGAGGATGGACGGATGATACCAGCGGCTAGAGAATCTCCATGGTCTCCTGTTCAGGTTTAGAGAGGTTGTAGAGACAGCTGGAAGGCAAAGGAGCATTGGGCACAAGGTTGATGGCACAATTGTAAGGTCTGTTGGGGGGAAGAGACAGCTCCCAACTTTTACTAAAGACATTCAGGTGATGATACATGCACCGAGGAGAGGTCAGGTTTATCCAGGGGACGTCTACACTGCTAGTTGGCCTCCCCCTGCTGGAGACAGAGCTGACTGCCAATTGGCATTTGGATACCTTCCCGCTGGCCCAGTCGATCATGGGATTATTTTTGACCAGCCAGGGATGGCCCAGAATGAGTGGCGTGGTGGGAGCAGAGATCACATAGAATCGATTTGTTTCCTGGTGATTACCCGACAAAACTATGTCTAGTTTTCCATTCAGAGCTAGGGCTGTAAGTGTTTTTTCTAGTGGCTCCAACCCTACCCCAGCCTGTTCAGTCACCAGCTGGTCAAAAAAATCCTCCTCCACCCGAGAGTCAATGAGAGCCAGAATACGTAATATAACGGTTTTAAAGCACAAAGCAATCTGAAGTATTTTGTGTTGCTTAGCTGGGACAGATTGCTGACCCATCAGTACTCCCAGACTTTCTGATGAGCGCTCCCTTTTGGCTGAAATGGACAAGTTGCAAGGAGATGTCCCTGCTTCCCTCAGTAAAAGCACTCACCCTCCTGGCAGCGCCACTGATGGTCCTCTGCAGAATGGTGTGCTCGGCACTGTGCCCTGTGCATACTTTCCTCTGGCAGGGTGGGATAGGAGGTTGGATTGTTGTGGGAAGACAGGATGACCCATGATACGGAGCAGAGAACAGCACTTCTCTCTTTGTTGACTTTGCAGATGGTTATCGATATGGTTCACTAGAGAAATCAGAGATTTCAGGTCAGGTGGGTCATCTCGAGAAATAAGTTTGTCCTTCAATTTGTCACTTAGCCCCTTGATGAAGACAGCTTTTAGTGCACTGTCGGTCCAATGCACATACAGTGAGCAAAGCGGAAATCTAGTTGGTGAGCTGAGTGACTTGTTGGGTCAAGGCTTGGTTGCATTCAAGCAGGGTCCGGATGTTCTATTCATGTTGTCTAATAATAATTCTGTGTTCCAAAAATGTTTGGCGAAGCGTTTGGTCTGGCCCCGAGTCTGCTTGTTGGCTAGATCGTTTTGTCATGATGTCTGGAGGATCAAAGACACAGACTCGGGGTAAAGAGTTGATTGGAGGTGCAGGGTAGTTCCAAGAAGCGGGATCATGGGGGGATACATGGATGATCTGACGATGTGTGTAGGATCCCTTAGTACTCCACAGGTGAAGGCTTGAGTGCTGATCAGCTGCAGGTGTGTAATGGGTGGTGCCAGAGTCTCCACTAAGCTCCCGGCACAGACACAGAAGGGAGGGGGAAAGACAGCACAGAAGCACAGGGACATACACTTTGGCAATTTTGAGATGGGCCTAAAATTAGAAAGAATATTTGGGTCAAGGCTTTTTTCATGAGTGGCTGAACCACACCATGTTTCAGGGCACATCAGAGACAAGTTCACAACATTAGCAGGGTTCAATAGAATCAAAAACATCCTTGAACAGACGACTTAATATTTAGAGGACACAAGGACACTCTTCAGTTGTTGAACAATTTTTGTCTGAGTCTGAGAGAGACATTGGCTCAAAACATTCAAAGACTGAATTCCAGACTATCGGAGCCACACGGTCCACAACAGACAGCAGAGGTAGTCTAAGAGCAGAGACTTTATCCCTAAATAATGATAAGTTTTGACTGTGTAGATGAGAGCACAAGAACATTTGCATTACATGGACTTACAAGAGACTTTAAAGTACTAAAAAGCATCTGAGGTTTGTGGCAGTTTGTAGACACCAGATTAGATGTACAACTACACTTGGCAGTTTTAACTACTCTCTGATATTTCACAAGACTGTCTCTGGATATTTGCAGGGAAATCTGTAAACGGTCTTTTTTCCATTTCCTCTCAGCTTGTCTACATCCGCGACTGACCTCCCGCATATTCTCATTAAGCCAAGACTGCGTTAACGGCTTTGTGGAGCCACTGCATTCAAAACCTCCATCCAAGTGTCGTTTAAACGAGAGCAGATCATCCAGTGAGGTATTTTGCCAATCATCTCCATTCATAGTTTAAGAAGTACTGAACGTGCGTCATACAGCTCATTGTGTACACTCGGAATGTTGGGAAGCATGGACTAACCACACTTTGAGGTTGAAGTCCTGAATAAAATCTTTATTGAACTTTGGAGGGCCATACACCAAAGCGCACAAGACCAGGGTGTCAAGGCTTACTATGAAAGTCTGAAGCTCCAGACTCAAAACTGAGTTGATCAGAACCTGCTGACAGTTGTAGCTGGATTTGTACAATGTTGCTAGCCCTCCACCATCTGAGAAGAGTTCATAGAAATAGCCTGGTAATAAAAGTTCTGAAAATGGGAAAGAAGCACCAGGTTGGAAATCATTCAGGAGGAATGTTTTATTAGCTAGCGACCTACCATTCAAAAGCCCAAAGTGGAGAGTCACATGCTCGAGACCCCCGTGTGGAGCCATGGCACAGCGACTGGAGGCATCCTGATATTTTCACCTCCTTTCCCTTCACCCCCTCCCTCCCTCCTGGACCCTCTGCACCCTCTGCAGTTCGCTTACAGAGCCAATCGGTCTGTGGACGACGCCATTAACCTGGCCCTTCACTTCATCCTCCAGCATCTGGACTCCCAGGGAACCTACGCCAGAATCCCGTTTGTGGACTTCAGCTTTGCGTTCAACACCATCCTCCCTGCTCTGCTCCAGGACAAGCTTGCTCAGCTCAACGTGCCTGACTCCACCTGCAGGTGGATCACTGACTTCCTGACGGACCAGAGGCAGCGCGTGACACTCGGACTATCAGCACAGGATTTCCACAGGGCTGTGTACTCTCTCCCTTGCTCTTTTCCCTGTACACCAACTGCTGTACCTCCAGCCACGACTCCGTCAAACTGGTTAAGTTTGCGGATGACACCACCCTCATCGGGCTCATCTCGGGCGGCAATGAGTCTGTCTACAGGAGGGAGATGGATTGGCTGGTGTCCTGGTGCAGCAGCAACAACCTGGAGCTCAATGCCCAGAAGACAGTGGAGATGATTGTGGACTTCAGGAAAGTCAGCCCCCCTGCCTCCCTTCGCCTTGACCGACTCCCCCATCACCACTGTGGACTCTTTCCGCTTCCTGGGCACCTGCATCACCCAGGACCTCAAGTGGGAGCCGACCATCAGCTCCCTCATCACGAAAGCCCAGCAGAGGATGTACTTCCTGAGGCAGCTGAGGAAAGCCAAGCTGCCGATCCAGATGATGGTGCAGTGATACACGGCCATCACTGAGTCCATCCTCACCTCCTCCATCACTGTGTGGTTTGCTGGGGCCACTGCCAGGGACAGGCAGAGACTGCAGCGCATTGTGCGCTCTGCTGAGAAGGTGATTGGCTGCAGCCTTCCATCTCACCAGGACCTGTACGTCTCCAGGACTCGGGGGCGAGCAGGTCGTATAGCAGCTGACACTTCTCACCCTGGACATGGACTACCGAAGTGGCTCACACTTCCCTCTGGCAGGAGACTGCGGTCCATCGTGACCAGAACCTCTCGTCATAAGAACAGTTTCTTCCCCTCTGCTGTTTGTCTCATGAACACAATATCTGTACCACTGACACTTTATAACACTGGTCACCTTAATAACCCATGTTGCACTGCTGTTCTGATGCTGCTGTCTACCTCCTATGAGTTTTACTTCATTTTTAAGCATATATTTTTTTACTTTGTGCATGCCCTTATTTGTATTTATTCAGTGTGTTTTTATGTGCACTTTATCACCGAAGTAAGTTCCTAGTCTGTGAGCTGTGTTCACTGACAATGGCAATAAAACTTCTTCTGATTCTGATTTTGATTCTGATTTGTGGTATTCTTTTAAACTCAAGATTCAGTTGACACTGCGCATATTAAACATGTTCGAGGCCTGCTAATACAAGAATCCCATGCATTTCAGAACATGTTTGTAAGTTTTGTAAAGTCTTTGATTTACAGATTTTAACCTTAATGTATATTGAATTTGATACTTAAATACACACACACCTTTACATATCAATATAAAATAAAATCATGCCATATCAAAGCAGGTTCAGAGACATACCAGGTCAGGGTGTAAGAGGGGCATAGATGAACAGTTTAACAACTTGGTCAAAAATGTCCACATTTGCTGGAACCGTTTAAGAAGATGAAGGACGTTTTCTGTAAAAAAAAAAAAAAAGTTTTAATAAAACATTTACATTCAAATTATTAATATCTAATTCAAACCTCTTCATGGATGCTTTTAGGGTCTTACCAAGTTCATAAAGTAACTGTAGCCAGTCATCCAACTCTGCTCTGAAGTCATCACTGTACGATGACTTAAACATGTTGGATAAAACGGCCAAATCAAAGTGAATCTGTGCAAGGTGGACTTCAATATCTAAATCAAAAAAAGACAAAACTATCAGGAACAGCCAAGGAAAACTTTTGGAGAAGCCATGCTGTGGTACCCTCTAAGCAATGCAAAAACATCTCCATGGAGACAAGCAAGTGGTGTGCCCTCCATCAGGACAAATTATGAGTCAGGTCTATGGAGAAGCAAGCCTGCTCAAAGAACGGGTGCATGTTCTGTGCAGTTATGTTACACAGTGTGGGGCTTTAATGGTTAATGTATAAAGAGAAGGGGTGAACATTGAGCTGATTTTAAGAGCATAGATGAGATCTTGAGTAGAATACTACTAGAACATGGCCGTTGGAACCATGGCAGTGATTCTTTTATTTTTTTTTAAATAAGATAGAAGACAAATTAAAGGGCCTATACGCAATCTTTCCCATGAATTTAGGCAAAATTAATCTTGCCCCTGTACAGATATATTGTATAAGCAGCTCTTGAGGTCAAAATAAGTCAGCTGTGTACTGTAGCATGCTAGGGTGTTAGCTTTACAGTCACTCAGCCTCTGAAGAGAAGTGAAAAGTGCTTATAAACTCATTTCAGTGAATAATTTCTCAAATTGCATATGGTAAGTGAGGAATAACTTTGGACCACCGCAAACCTTTTAAAAATGTGAAAACCAAAACTAGTTTGTTTAAAGTCAGTAAAAATCTGATACAGAGCCATTAAGTTAAAATCACCCGTGAGTGTCCAAGTGTGCTTCTTGCTGGACCCTCCCTCCCCCTGTGGTTCTGCAGAGATGACAGGGAAAGGTGCTAGTCTCAGGACTTTCTCGGGCCATTGCTTTTGGAGCTTTAGGAAATCACACCTCATGTTGTGCTCAGCTTTGGCATCCCGGAAAATCTGCAAATGACAATCTTATCATTATTTACATTCATGATCATGAATAGAATCCAAAAGATACCTAATGCACTGTATTAAATCTGAAGGTAAAGTTTAAGGTATGCACATACAAATAAATGAAATTAATTATAATTATAGTAGTAGTAGTGTTATTAAAATAAAGTTTTTGTCACTAAGTATGCTTACTCGGGTATATTATTGGTCACACATCTAACTGTCAATGTATAGAAATTAAACTGAAGCAATAGTGTAATCACTCAGTCGCCCAGGTCTGATCCATAGCAAAAGACAAAGTACTCTTTTGGTACCAGTCCCCATTTGATGCCTCTTCACACATAGTAGGAACTAGGAACTGGGACTTTGGATAGTACCTGCCGTGAGGAATCTTTTAGTCCAAATATATGCATATACATACATATACAGTATATATACAGTATATATAAAAAAAATATATAATATATCCTCCTCACCCTCCGCGGGTGGTCTTTATCCCCTCTTTTTCCACGCTCGGGACCTCTACCAGAGGCCTGGGAGCTTGAGGGTTCTGCGCAGTATCTTTGCTGTTCCTAGTACTGCACTTTTCTGGACTGAGATGTCTGATGTTTTTCCTGGGATCTGCTGTAGCCACTCTTCAGTTTGGGGGTCACTGCCCCGAGTGCTCCGATGACCACCGGCACCACTGAGGCCTTCACCTTCCAGGCCTTCTCCAGCTCTTCTTTGAGCCCCTGGTATTTCTCTAGTTTCTCATGCTCCTTTTTCCTGATGTTCCCATCGCTTGGTACTGCGATGTCCACCACAATGGCTTTGCTCTGTTGTTTATCCACCACCACTATGTCCGGTTGGTTCGCTATCACCATTCTGTCAGTCTGTATCTGGAAGTCCCACAGGATCTTGGCTCGATCATTCTCAGCTACCTTTGGAGGTGTTTCCCACCTTGACCTGGGGGTTTCCAGTCCGTACTCTGCACAGATGTTTCTGTACACTATGCCCGCCACTTGGTTATGCCGCTCCATGTATGCTTTCCCTGCCAGCATCTTACACCCTGCAGTTATGTGCTGGATTGTCTCAGGGGCCTCTTTGCACAGCCTACACCTTGGGTCTTGTCTGGTGTGGTAGATTTGGGCCTCTATCGCTCTTGTGCTCAAGGCCTGCTCCTGTGCAGCCAGGATGAGTGCCTCTGTGCTGTCCTTCAGTCCAGCTTTCTCAAGCCATTGGTAGGATTTCTTGATATCAGCCACTTCAGTTATGTTCCGGTGGTACATCCCATGCAGGGGCTTGTCCTTCCATGATGAGATTCCTCCAGCTCCTCTTCCTCTGCACTCCACTGTCTGAGACATTCGCTGAGCACGTCATCTGTTGGGGCCTTGTCTTGGATGTACTTCTGGATCTTGGATGTTTCATCCTGGACTGTGGCTTTCACACTCACTAGTCCTCGCCCTCCTTCCTTACGGCTCACTCTCAGGGTGCTGGATTTGGGATGGAACCCGCCATGCATGGTCAGGAGCTTTCGTGTCTTAACATCTGTGGTCTGTATCTCCTCCTTTGACCAGCTTATGATTCCTGCTGGGTATCTGATTACTGGCAGGGCGTAGCTGTTTATTTCCTGGGTCTTATTCTTGTCATTGAGCTGACTCCTTAGGACTTGCCTTACTCGTCTGAGGTATTTGGCCGTAGCTGCTTTCCTTGTTTCCTCTTCAAGGTTGCCATTTGCTTGTGGGATACCAAGGTACTTATAACTGTCCTCAATGTCTGCTATTGTCCCTTCTGGGAGTGAGACCCCTTCTGTGTGGACTACCTTCCCTCTCTTTGTCACCATCCGGCTACACTTCTCAAGCCCAAATGACATTCCAATGTCTGTGCTGTAGATCCTGGTGGTGTGGATCAGTGAGTCGATGTCTCGCTCATTCTTAGCATACAGCTTGATGTCATCCATGTAGAGGAGGTGACTGACGGTGGCCCCATTCCTGAGTCAGTATCCATAGCCAGTGTTGTTGATGATTTGGCTGAGGGGGTTCAGACCTATGCAGAACAGCAGTGGGGACAGTGCATCTCCTTGGTATATGCCACATTTGATGGTCACTTGTGCAAGTGGCTTGCCATTGGCCTCAAGGGTGGTTTTCCACAACCTCATTGAGTTTGCAATGAAGGCTCTTAGAGTCCTGTTGATGTCGTACAGCTCCAGACATTCAGTGATCCATGTGTGTGGCATTGAGTCGTAGGCTTTCTTGTAATCAATCCAGGCAGTGCACAGGTTGGTCTAATGGGTTCTGCAGTCTCGGGAGACTGTTCGGTCAACCAGGAGCTGGTGTTTGGCTCCCCTGGTGTCTTTGCCGATGCCCTTCGGTGCTGTGCTCATGTCAATTCAATTCAATTCAATTTATTTTTGTAAAGCCCAAAATCACGACAGCAGTCGCCTCTTAGGGCTGAACATGAGAGTTGATTAACCAACAGAATTAGAAAATCAACAATGAAACAGAAAAGCAGATTAATCAACGGAAAACAAGCAATGTATTGATCCATGTGCCCATTTATCTTAGCCGCGATGATGCCATGAGCTTCCATGTTGTGGAGAGACAGGTTATTGGCCGATAGTTGAATGGAACAGTACCCTTTGAGGGATCCTTCTGGATCAGGATTGTACGCCCTTCGGTTAGCCATTCAGGGTGAGTCCCATCCATTAGCAGCTGCTTCATTTGTGCTACCAGGCGCTCATGGAGAGCAGTGAGCTTCTTTAGCCAGTAAGCGTGGATCATGTCAGGGCCTTGTGCGGTCCAGTTCTTCATACCTGAAACTCTTTCCTGGATGTCTGCCACTGTGATGGTG
Organism: Periophthalmus modestus; assembly: GCA_019594935.1. NCBI lineage: Eukaryota > Metazoa > Chordata > Actinopteri > Gobiiformes > Gobiidae > Periophthalmus > Periophthalmus modestus. The sequence continues at coordinate 102,512 of JAIEZT010001203.1, read as the reverse complement.
ACTGGATTCTGTTCAGGGAGGTTGCTGTGGTCTTCCCTCAGAGCCACTAGCCACTGTGCATCGCTGTTATGTGATGCCTCCTTCTCCCATATACCTTTCCAGTATTGTTCAGTTTCCAGCCTTGGTGGGTCTGCTCTGTGTTATTACCCTGCCACTGAGCGTAAACTTTCACCAGTTGTGTTGCGAACAGACGGATTATTCATCTGGATTCATTATCTCGTGTGTACCTCTTTAAATGGCTGGAGGCTTGGAGCCTTTGTTTGGCAGTTTCCAGTGCTTCAGGTATGGGCATCTGGCTGTACCTCCTGGGTACTTTTTTTTCATTGCACCTCTATGGGCCTCTGACAGTTGGCTCACTTCTCTCTGCACTTCCTTGATTTTAGCCTCTAACCGTCATTTCCATGGTGGGTTTTGTTTCTCATGGCTCCCATGGTTGCTCTTATAGCCAAGCATCTCTAGGATCACTGCTACTGAAGTGTATATCAGCTCATTGGTTTCTGTGATGGTTGAGGTAGGGATCGCTCTCAATGCTGCATTCACATCGTCTAGGAGACTTTCAGATGGTACTTCACTTACTCTCTGCAGGTGGTGTCGGGGTTACCTTGTGTTCATTCGGGCCATGATCTTATCTTTCAGGTCAGTCACTGCCTCGCTCAGCGTAATGCTTATTGGGGCTTCGTACCCAATCTCCGGATGGGGAGTTGATGTTAACTCCCCTCTGACATGGCGTCCTGGCTCCCCCTTGCCGTAGCATATTTTGTATTGTACCTCGTCAATCTCAAGTTGTGATAGCAGTTGCCGTTTGCGGATGTTGGAACACTGAGCTACTAGTTGCTTAGCCGTAAACTTGGACTGCGGGTTTCAAAGTATCCATTTTTCCCACATCCTGTTCATGTAACCCCTCTGACTAGGGTCACTGGAGTAGTAGCAGTCCAACAGAGCCTTGTTCTCGCATCTCGCCCATCTCCGCCTTGTTCCAGTAGGGACATGGGCAAACACAGGCCATAGTTTGCCCATGTCTGTTCTAACACAAATTGTATGATCCAGTAGCCCCAAAAACAAAAAAAACAAAATTCTTAATAGTCTTTTAAATAACTATGGTGATAATCTTGTGTTTTCTTTCTTATGTGCATGGTTTTACATTGCTCAGTAGAAGTATAACAAAGGGAAAAAACAACCATTATTTTCCCACTTCCTACTCTTACTCATAATGTTTGGAGAATCTAGCAATCTCTTCTGGGCTCTATTCGAGGGCACACCAAACAGAAGATGCTCTGCTGGTAATAGACATCTCACCTTCTCCAGGATAGACTGACGTTCCTCTAGTTTTTGGGTCAGCAGCTGCTCAACAGTCAGATCATGCACTTTAACATGAGCCAGACCAACACCTGCCAAAAGAATACAAGTCAGTGTTAATTTCCCTAACACAAACAATTCAGAGGTTGCAGGTTCCTGTTTTTCGCCTGTCCTAATGAATGTGCATTTGCAGTGAATATGAGCAAAAACCAAGATCTGAAGTGCCCAGCCTGTCCCATGGTCTTTTCTATCGTTATTGAATTTTACTGTTCAATGTGCTTAATGTGCTTGTTGTTCTCCAAAGAGACAATAAAGACTAACCTGCTCCACATCAAGATTAAGGTTAAGGTCAAATGACATAGGCTACAACAGTAATCTACAGCAATATTAGCCAATCTGTGTAATCAAAAAAGAAAACTCCACCTCTGAGAATGGCCCGCCAGTGCTTGTGTTTGAGGCAGGGCTCCTTCAGTTGGCTCAGGACCTCCAGCTGGAGGCGCTGTTGCTGCAACTCACTCAGGGCCCTGTGTAGAACCACATCGTCCAGAGGTATGTGACTGCTGATGGAATGGACTCTCTGGCTCCGCTCCTCCAGCTCATGTTTGGCTCTGACCACATCCATCTGAACAAAAGTGAAAATTCTGAGTGAATATCGCTCTGAATGTACAGGGACTTATTGGGTTTTGGGGAAAAAATACAAGAATGGATTTAAAACTACCATCTGTACTTCGATTGGATTCTCACATACCACCGCTAGATGCTATCCACCTTACTGCTGTCTGACAGTGCTCTTCCTCTGTTAGGCCAAAACTGACACAGAGAATAGTGAGCTTGAACAAAGGTCAGGTAAGAGGAGGGGCCAGGTGAGGCGGAACAGGTTTCTCATATGACATCCACTGGTGATAAAAAAAAAAAAATAATAATAATAATAAAGTAGCTGGTAAAGGTAGAAGTTATTTTCATTTGGAATGTGAATAATAAAAAATATTGTTTTATCCCAGTATTTATTCATGTTTCAAACCATACCAATACCACTGACAAAATCACATTTCTATGCATGAAATAAAAGGACTGCTGTTTTCATCTGAAATAACAGGAAACACAGAATCACATGTAGTTTGTTACCACAAGCCAAAGCGACGGGTGGGTTAGCAGAATGACTTCTGTGCAACCCAGACTCTTATGATATTGAAATGGATGAATGGAAAAAAGAACCAAAATGGATTAATATGGAAGGAACTTTCAAAAGGTTATATCTGGGAATTTTTAATTTATTTTTTATTTAACCTTTATTTAACCAGGAAAAAGTCCCATTGAGATTAAAAACCCTCTTTTTCAAGGGAGTCCTGGCTAAGCGACAGCAGCAAATAAAAATATACAGTTACATAATACAAAAGGATAAGATAACAATAAAAGACAAATAGATTATAATATATACATATATACACACATACATACATACACATACATACATATATACATGCATATAAAATATATATATTACACATACATATAACATATATATATACATACATATATATATATATACACACATACATATACACACACATACATACACATATACATACACACATACATTACAAACACCACACACACACACAACATATATATATATATATATATATATATATATATATATATATATATATATATATATATATATATATATATATATATATAGCATTACATACATATATACATACATACACACATACATACACATACATACATATATACATATATTTATATTCATAGAAAAGTGTTGCGGAGAAAAAAACAAAAACAAGGACCTCATGGTCATTAAACACTGTTTAAAGGATTTCAAAAAGGACTTTTAAAAACAAACAGAGCATTAACTTGAAGCTCTTGTAACTCAGGACAGCTTACTTGTGTCAAAACACTACCACTGGGATTCATCTGATCTTCCTGAGCCACTTGATCCATCTGACAAGATGGATCAAATGGCATAGGATTTTAAGTTTACTTGTTTGCATAACAGAGGTCTTCTCACACATTTTGTGTTATACATTCTGTACTGCACTGCTTATTACACTTTAGAGGAAAAACAAGATTTTGTGAATTCTAGATTGCCAACTATATTGACATCATGTAAACTCACATAGAGTAAACATGTACCCGAGTTAGCTTCCCAACTACCTTAACTGCCCTCAACTGACACGCTCAACACAGACTATAGCAAACTGAAACACAAAAAAAAAACGAATTCTTTTTTTTTTTTACAAAACATGTGAATATTATATTACACAAAGACATAGTTTAAGTCCAGCAAGCTTCTTATTCTCTGTGGTGAGTGAACTCAAAAGGGCTTCGCAGCTGGTTATCTTACCTTACCCGTTTTAATTTGAGTCAACTTTTTTTTTTTCAGTGTGTGTTAGCTATGCCATACCATCTCATTAAAACAGCTCTGTAACGCCTAACTCAGCTACTGAAAACAGAAATGTAACTGAATGAATGCATACAAGGAAATGTTTACAGATAATTACCATAAAAATAATAGAGTGAACTATGAGCACCAAAATCATATCAACATTTTGACATCTTGTGATGTGTATTGCATTGTGAGAAAACCAAATCATATGCAGTGATGGGCAGAATACTTTGAAAATGTATTTAGTCCCAAAATACATTTTGAAGCAGGTATTTAGTATTTTGTAATATATTCCAATCAATCAGAGTACTGTATTCTGAATACTTGGAATACTTTTACATGGAGTTGCATTTCAATTATAGTGGAAAGACGCTAACATAGGATTAAAAACAGCTTTGTGTTTATTTCACCGTTTAATCAGTGATATGATTCAGACCAGAGAAGAAAAAAAGTCATGCACTTACTCCCAGAGTACTTTTTTCTATTTTTTTCACAAATTCTGTGCAGTTTGAGGCCTAAATTGTGTGATCAAGTCCTACAATGTATTGGATTTTAGGAAAGTAACTGTATTCTGAATACCACCAAAAAAAGAGGAACTGTATAGGAATACAGTTACCTATACTCATTGGCATTATGAATACATTTTCAGTGCTAGTATTCAGTTACTTCCCAACAATGATGATATGTGTATACTTACCTCAGTAAACAACACAGGTTTCCATTTTTCCAGCCACTTTGCAGAAGCAGCCAGGGCCTCCCACAGCTCCTTTCTGGCTTTAACCTTCTGTATAACTCTGGTCAGTCTGCTCAGGTCTTTAGGCATCTCTGGTGACATAGATAGAACGAGATGTACTGATGTTAGCCGTAAAGCCGTAGAGTCGTAAAGAAGGAGGCCGAGGACTAGTGAGTGTGAGAGCCACAGTCCAGGATGAAACATCTAAGATCTATAAGTACATCCAGGACAAGGCCCCAACGGATGACGTGCTCAGCAAATGACTCAGACAGTGGAGTGCAGGAAGCTGGCGGAACCATCATGGAAGGACAAGCCCCTGCATGGGATGTACCACCGGAACATAACTGAAGTGGCTGATATCAAGAAATCCTACCAATGGCTTGAGAAAGCTGGACTGAAGGACAGCACAGAGGCACTCATCCTGGCTGCACAGGAGCAGGCCTTGAGCACAAGAGCGATAGAGGCCCAGATCTACCACACCAGACAAGACCCACAGTGTAGGCTGTGCAAAGAGGCCCCTGAGACAATCCAGCACATAACTGCAGGGTGTAAGATGCTGGCAGGTAAAGCATACATGGAGCGGCATAACCAAGTGGCGGGCATAGTGTACAGTAACATTTGTGCAGAGTACGGACTGGAAACCCCCAGGTCAAGGTGGTCAACACCTCCAAAGGTAGTGGAGAATAATCGAGCCAAGATCCTGTGGGACTGGTGATGGCCAACCAACCAGACATAGTGGTGGTGGATAAACAACAGAGCAAAGCCGTTGTGGTGGACATCGCAGTACCAAGCGATGGGAACATCAGGAAAGAGGAACATGAGAAACTAGAGAAATACCAGGGGCTCAAAGAAGAGCTGGAGAAAGCCTGGAAGGTAAAGGCATCAGTGGTATCGGAGCATATATGTGTATATATATATATATATATATATATATATATATATATATATATATATATATATATATATATATATATATATATATATATATATATATATATATATATATACACATATATACATATATATACATTAATGGATGTACTTGTGGAGCTTGGATATTTCATCCTGGACTGTGGTTCTGACACTCACTAGTCCTCGGCCTCCTTCCTTATGGCTCGCGTACAGTCACAGGGTGCTGGATTTGGGATGGAACCCGCCATGCATGGTCAGGAGCTTTTCGAGTCTTATTTCGAGTAATTATTTCATTGTCTATTTAACACGTTTAGGTCATGAGTCAACAGCCGTATAGCTACTAGTCAGCCGTCACAGTGGCTAGGTGATGTACCATAAGAGACGTAACGTAAGCGCACAAACAGCGGTTGAAGTACGGTCCGTCGTAATTTGGGTTTGGCGGGTATACTGGCTGCTGCGAGTGTGAAGCTTATTTTTAGCGACAAAAAGTAATAAAATATAATTTTATTTTCATATTTCAAGATCACAATAATCTTCCAATTTTCAATTACAATTTAAAAAATCTAACACAAATAAAATACACTTCAATTAAATACCTATACTGTATTTTCCCAAGCCCTGCGGAGCTGCCCTGTAAGGATGAAAGAGGCAACCTCTGGTCTATGGTTACCTTGTAGCAGGTTATAATCTGAGCTGAGCTGCTCCAGTCTGGCCTGTCGTGTGTGCACATGTGTCCACAGCACATGGAGTCTAGAGGACATCTCTACAGCGTCCTGGCCTGGGTCCTGGTAGGCTGCATGGGAGAGCTGGGAGACAGATTGAGTGAGGTCACAGAAGGAGAAGGAGAAGAGGAGGTCCAGGGTGTGTCTGTGGATAGGAAGGCCCTGGCACACCGCACTCTCTGCCCCCTGAAGCAGCTCCAGGAAGTGGTCCCACAGGCGGTCTATCTGCAGGGCACACAAGCACACAGGAATGGTACTTATAGAAGTTATGCACTAATATAATTTTATTCTTCTCAACATTCCAACTGAGTGGCACTGAGGCAGAACTATGGGCAGCTTAACAGACAAAATATGTTTCTTTTCTGTGTTTGATCCAAAGTCTGTATCTGTGACAAATATGCCTGTAGTCTGCAGTGTCCCTGTTGTTTAGCTAACTATACTACAGTTGTCTTGTTTCAGGTACAAACTAAATATTTTTCAGAGTTGTATGTAGACTTTTATATTTGTTATTAGGCTGCAGCAGCTCTTTCACATTTTAGATTTAATGTTTTGAGCTTTTACATGAAAAAAATTCAGTACTCACCATTTACACTCATATAACTCACTAATAAAGTTCCAATGGTTGGCTGTAATCTGCATACTGATACTTTGCAGTGACATCATGCTGGGGGGTGTTCTACATGTATGTTTATGGCGGAATGTTTATCAATTACCATGGTGACACAAAGCACAGCAAACACTGACAATTTGTTTCTTTTTAAGATAAAAAAATAAAAAAAACATAAAAAAAAAAATTTTAAACAGCACATTTTTAGGAGCCTGTGATTAATACAAGCATTCATGGTCCTGTTTATGTGTTTCATTTTCAACAAAAAAAAAAAAAGAGAGTAACACTGACTGAAGCCTAATTCTCTTGTAACTTAGATATAGTATGTAACTTTCAGTATGTAACTTTCTGGATATCTGTATCTATATCTATATCTATATCTATATCTATATCTATATCTATATCTATATCTATATCTATATCTATATAGATATCCAGATAGATAGATAGATAGATAGGTAGGTAGGTAGGTAGGTCGGTAGATCGATCGATCGATAGATAGATAGAGATATATGTCTATATGTCTTTATTTGACTGAGGTATAGAGGTGTTGTTGGTGAGCTTTTGTATGGTGTATGTATGCAATTTGAGTCATACTTTTAGAAATAAACACTGCATAAACATACATTTTCTTTGTGAGGAACATTAGTCCAGACCTGTGCACTCTGCTGTTTTTCCTCTGAGCTCAGCTCTCTGTAGTGGATCACAATGAGGTTCTGGAGGAAGCGAGTGGAGTCCAGTGTCTGCTTCAGACCAGGCCACAGAGAGAACCACTGCTTTACCTGCACACACAGCAGCTAATGCCATCATATCTAACATCATGGTAAAAGGAGACATGTTATGCAAAATCAACCATGTTTTAATAGTGTTATCTCTCCATTATATCTGTTTTGTTATTTGTGCATATTTGAATATTCCTGTATAGGCCTGCATTTGAGACTTGAGTGCCTAGCAAAAGATGAAGTTCAAATCTGTCAACTGGATAAATCGTTGTCTCTTTCCTAACAAAAATAGCTTCTTTTACCCCCCTCTCAAACCAGAGAAAGAAAGAAGAAAGAAATAAGTTATTCTTGTTAGGAAAGAGAATCCTTCCTTAAACAGGAATGGGGGCCTGAGACATAATCTCTCCCCCATCTACAACTCCATCCTCAGACCTAGAACAATGAGAACAATAGCAGGGTTGTTAGGGGCTGAATAGGGTAGTTTCAGCTGAAACTGGAGACAATAGATGTTTACAGTTTCAGTCTCCCTGCAGATATATATAAGGCAGTGGTCACCAGAAATCTGGTCAGAACTGAAGAAGCGGCTTGGATGAGCAGCGAAATGTCTTCACTCCTTCAAAGATTTGTCCAGTTGAACTTTTGATCTTTTACTATGGGTCAGACCTGGACAACTGAGGGTTTACACAGATACTTGAGTGCCTAGAAAATCTAGATTTCTACCTATCGCCTATCCCCACCCACTTACATATACTAACTTACATTTAATGACATTTTAGACTCTAGGTCATTCATGAAGGGTTCAGAAATGTGATATGGACATTTTTAATGGATTAACGAAACAAGCGTGAATGTCGGTGTAATCCATCAGTTGTTCAGGTGAAAGAGAAAAAATCAGATAAAAGAAAAAAAAAGTTGTTGTAGTGAAGACTTTTCGCTGCTCATCCAAGGTGCTTCTTCAGTTCTGGTCAGATTGCTGATGGACACTACCTTATTCTTCTATTTCTGTTTGTTAACTACGTCTATTGAATGACAGTAAGTGTGAACTGAGCTCAAGTCATATTTTGCATAATCATTCAGGCCACTGGGGTGCTCCAAAACCCATGATGGTATGTAATAAAGCGCAAGTAGTAAAGTAGTGTACTTAAGTAAAATTTTGGTATATGTACTTTAGTTGAGTATATTTTAAAGTGGATACTTTTTGCTTTTACTTTACTACATTTGAGAAAAGGTACTTTCTACTTTTTTTTTAAATTATTGGGTCCGCTTAAAAAGGCTGAGGGTTTATATTTAACACGTTCATAGTTTGAGCAAACAAAAATATATAAACAAAACCGCTAGAAAAAAAACCCCAAAACTCAAAAAAAGCTAAATATTTTTACTTTTTACTCTAAGTACATTTTTAAAAAGGTACTTTAATACTTTAACTCAAGTAGTTTTTCATGTGATACTTTTACTTGAGTATTTGTTTTTACTCTGGTATCTGTACAACCGTTTCGAAATGCTTCTATGATAGGATAAGTCAGTGCCCATGCTGGCTCAGAGAAGCAAAGTTCCACATGCCTGTGGGTACTGGGTATGTGTGTGTTTACATATGCCTGAGTGCTGGAGGTTCATGCGTACCTTGACAGCGTACTGTTTAAAGTCCTGGTTTGTGAGGAGCAGGTCTGACGCAGGCCACTCCAGCTCTGAGATCAGCCTCTGGGACGACACACTCACTTCTCCCACCAGGCTCGCCAAAAGGTCCCTATCTATGGCCTTCAGCTGTTCTTCTGAAAGAGAGAGGGTTTGAGGTTAAAGGCCCCATATTACACTATTTTCTGATCTATATTATTATATTGTTTTGTCATCAAAAACATCCCTAGAGCCATGCTTTGTTTTATTCGCAATGTTTAACACAAAAAAACTGATAATTTAGGCTGAGTTATTCTATTAAACAGAATACACTCTACTCCACCTTGTGATGTCATGTGGTAAAACAGGAAGTGCTCCACTGTGTTTTTAAACTCCATACACCTTCATTAGAATCATTTGTATGTAGACACACTAATAAAGGATTACTAAAACACATATGAATGAAACAAAACACAGCTCTAGGTAGATTTTTGATGTTTTTGATGAGGTAACAACATTCCAACTAAAAGCTGTAAACAATAGGTGTTTTGAGTTTCAGATAGATACAGTAGATGGAAGCAAAAAAAGAAGACAACTAAGTAAATGTAACTGACTACTACCCAGGACCATGAAGATAAAGTTAAGTGGTATGAAGAGCACCTAGCTTGTGTGTGATTCCAGTGCAGCTGATGACAAACAGCTGCTTGGTGCTTTTCACAGATGGAGGAACAGAGCGGAGCATGCTGAGCCAGCCATGAACTCTGACTATCTGATCCTTATAAACCTGCAGAGACTGGACTTTTATATCTCCACCCTTTGCAGACAGGGCCCTGGGAGACCCATTCAGCCCTGGGCTCCAGGACTCCGCAAACTCATACACCTCCAGTAGCCAGGAGAATCTGTCGTACAGCCAACCTAAGTCCAGCTCCTCCTGCAAGGCATAAACATGGAAGCAATGACAGAAAATTGTTGAACTAACTTCTTAAAGTGCACCTATTCTGCATTCGATTTACTTTTCAGAGCTTTTAACCCTGTTAGAGTTGTTTCCCCTCACCATGTACTCCCCCAAAGTTGTAATTGGAGTGATTTGAGCAATCTTTAATCACTTATTTTCAAGACACCATTTTCCACTCTCACCAGTATATGTCCACTGCTCTGTACTTTGTTCTCCAATTTTATTTACTTAATTGGTGATGCTCACAACATTCGGCAGTGTTGTGTAGTCATTTTGTTACAAATGAAAAAAAATAAAAAATAAAAATCTGCAGCTCACTAGTGTGATGTGCAGCTAGCCATCGGAGGTGCCGACTCCTTGTTGTGACGTTTACAGCTGCGTCAGCGCTCACTGAGCACAGCAGTTTCTTGACGCGGAGGTCAGCAGACTTGTTTCTTTTATTAAGTTGTTAGAAGTGAATATTGTGACTTAAAATATCTTAATCTATGACACCTGTAGATCATTAAGTAAATTTGAACTATAGTTGAAACCAGAAATTTACAGACAATATATAAAAAAAACACATGAAGTTTTATCCCTCACTGTCTGACATGAAATCAGACTAAACTATTCCTGTTTTAGGTCAATCACGATTACGAAAATTATTTCTACTTGCTAAATGACAGAATGATGAGAGAAGGATTTTTTAGGCAATTTTTATTACTTTCTTCCAAGTCAGATGTTTACATACATTTCATTAGTATTTGGCCTTTAAACTGTATGACTTGGCTCAAACATTATGGATATCCTTCCACAAGCTTCTCATTTTTGGGCCATTCCTCCTGACAGAACTCATACAACTGAGCAAAGTTCGTAGACTGTCTTGCTCACACATGCCTTTTCAGGTCTGCCCGTGCATTTTCAATAGGATTGAGATCAGGGCTTTGTAATGGCCTCTTTAAAACATAAATTTTGTTATTCTTAAGCCACTTTGTAACCAGTTTGGCAGTATGCTTCGGGTCATTGTCCATTTGGAACACTCATTTGTGCCCAAGCTTTCACTTCCTGGCAGATGTCTTGAGATGTTCCTTCGGTATTTCCACATAATGTTCTTTTCTCATGATGTCATCTGTTTTGTGAAGTGCACAAGTGTCTCCTGCAGCAAAACCTCACAACATGATGCTGCCACCCCCGTATTACACATTTGGGATGGTGTTTTCAGACTTGCAAGCTTCCTCCTTTTTCCTCCAAACGTAACAGTGCTCATTATGGCCAAACAGTTCAAGTTTAGTTTTGTCAGACCAAAGGACATGTCTCCAAAAATTAAGTTCTTTGTCCCTGTGTGCATTTGCAAACTCTAATCTGGCTTTTTTTATGTTTCGTTTGGAGTAATGGCTTCTTCTTGGCACAGTGGCCTTTCAGCTCATGTCAGTACAGTAATCGTTTCACTGTGGATAAAGACACACTCTTACCAGCTTCAGCCAGTAGGTCTTTAGTCTTTTACTTTTGTTTTTGGGTTGATAAATTTGCTTTGGTCCAAAATAAGCATATCTCTGGGACACAGAACCCATCTCCTTCCTGAGCAGTGTGATGGCTAGACATTCCCATAGTGTTTATATTTGTATATATGTGTTTAATTGTTTGAACAGATGAATGTGGCACCTTCTGGCATCTGGAAATTGCACTCAAGGATGAACTAGACTTGTGCAAGTCCACAATTCCCTGCCTAATATATTGGCAGATTTTTTCTGACTTTCCTACGATGTCACACAAAGAAGCAGTGTTTTTCAGGTGTGCTTTCAAATACATTCACAGTCACTGTCTCTAATTGACCCAAATGTTGTCAAATGTTTTCAGAAGCTTAAGACAAGACATAACATCATTGTCTGGGTTTTCAAAGTTGTTTAAATGCATAGTAATCTTACCGTAGGTAAGCTTCTAATAAGAATTGACAAGTTGTCTAAAAAATCGTTCTCTCATTATTCTGGCATTTTGGAAATAATTATGGTAATCCTAACTGACCTAAAACAGGAAAATGTAGTCTGATTTCATGTCAGACAGTGAGAAAAAAAAAAGCATGTGTCTTTTTATGAAGTGTATGACGGGAGTGTTTAAACTATGGCCCGGGGGCCAAATGCGGCCCTCGGACCAATTTTTATCGGCCCTCAGGCCTTCAGTTGAACTGGCCCAATTGCTCATAATCATTACTTTTTACGGCAAATTTGAGTAATCCTACCAATATAACCTAAATAACATCACATTGCATTGTCATACAGACCTAATATTAATATTTCAAGCCTTATTTAAAGTATGATGTACAAAATATGTTAAATGTACCCATCAGAATAATCTACTATATTGACCACTGGTCTGTGGCCCTTCGTGTTAAATATTTTTCAAGATATGGCCCTCTGTGAAAAGAGTTTGGGCACCCCTGGTGTATGTAAACTTCTGGTTTCAGTGTATATAGTAGACATAACCTAATTTATTCCTTTTTGTCAACCATCTGATTCAAGGGCCTGTACCTTTTTTTAATTTGTCCTTGTTAAGATAAATGCTCTTTACATAAAAAGTTGCTAAACAATTGCAACTGTGAAATATAATCTATTCATTTAAAATAGCATTAATTGGGCACTTTTTTAAATCATCCAGTCACCTGCCTGACACTATGCCAGACAGTTGTTTCTGTATCACGGTGCAATATCACAGCGGCAGAAAGGACTAAGTGGGTGGGGCTAAAAGTACAAACTAAAACATATTCCTGAGCTACGGTTTGAAATCTGGTACAGGCCTGAGAAACATACAGGAAAAGATCCCAGGGGAAAAACTTAGTTTCACATGCAAGACAAAACCAGATTACTTAAAGAAGACATATTATGCTTGCGTCTGGTATATAGTTATAATCTATGACACCCGTGGATCATTACGTTATAATTTGCACATTGCAATATTAATCTAAAATGACTTAAAAAGAAACAAGTCCACTGACTTCTGAGTTAGAAAACCGTGGTGCTCAAAGGGAGCTAACATCACCATAAACATCAGCACAACAAAGTGCAACAAAGCTCTGAAAAGTTCATTTTGCAGAATAGGTCTGCTTCAACTTCTGACTTTGAGTGTGAAAAGTATGCGCTGGTCTGTACAATGAGAACGGAGCATAACAGTGCTTCTACTTGTGGAACCTCACCCTGGTTCCAGAAGTAGAATTTACATTTATTTTTCGATTAGTCTTTCTAAAAAATAAAAAAATAAAAAAATCTAAGTTTTAAAGCTTACTCATGGCTAATGAGCTATGTGGTAGCTAATGATTGCAAGACAATTGATACTTTGCAGTGACGTCACGCTCCGGGTGTTCTGCCTGTATATCTATAAAGTAATGTTCAGCAGTTAGTATGCACAATCCACATTAGCAAACAAAACAGTTTTAAGATAGTCTGAAAATAAAAAAAAATACAGTTAATAATGTCTAACTTGAGTAATAGAATTTCAGACAGTGCAGAATTTCCACTTAGCATCACGCACCCAGAATGTTGATGACATCGGATGCAAAGCATCAATTTCTGAAATGTACTATCTGTTTTGAAAACATTTAGCAGAATCTTGTGTTTTAAATGTGCTTTGGATTTAAAATAAATGTGTTATGGATATTAGGTAGCACAAAGCGGGTTAGCACATAATTGGTTAACCTCTGTGATGCCTGTGAAATCTTAATATTTTAATTTTTTTGAAAGTCTGTGAGAAAAATTAATGGTAAATTTATTTCCGGAACCAGAGCGAAATTGGAAGTGGGTGGGACTGTTGAGCTCCATCACAGTATTTTACCTGAATAAGGGTCTCTGCTGCCCCCATAGGCTCGGACAAGTCATACATGCTGACTCTCCACTCAAGCAGCTCTCTATTCAAATATAGGACATTTGTTTGGGCTCCTAACTGTCCAGGGTTCCCAGACTGTCCAAGGGCCCCAGACTGCTGCTCCAAACCAGAGTTCTGCTGCTGAAACAGGCTTAATTGGTTCTGGCCACACTGACAGCACCAAAACTCTTGAGCAGTGCCACACGTGCTTTCTGGTTTATCTATAAAGCATAGAAAGAGTAGAAGGAAGGCATGAGGAAGTGTTATGTAGGATGAATAAAAAACATCCAGAAATATTTTATTATTAATATTAATTGGGGCCACAACTTCACCGTTTGTTTAGGAGTCCAACGGCACGGTGAATGAGAAGTTCCATGTTCTAATGATAATCTGTTCTAATCATGTGTACTGTTCTGTTCTAATCATAACCTGATATGCTGGACTTGCCAGGCAACAGGCCTTTTTTCTCATCTCTAATTACCAGAGTTAAGTGCTTGGTTCAGCAGAAATTTGTGAATTTTTTCAGTCTTTTTTCCTCATAAGCAAACATATTTGTTTTGAACCGGCTGGACCATGCATGTCCCTAATTGGCTAATCCATCTGTTAATCAACCCCATTTGAATTTAAGGAGATCCACCACTGACCAGACTCACATCTATGTAAAGTATCAGAGAAGTGTGTGTTCTGGATCCGCAGTAAGAAATGTTGCATAGCACATAGGTATCTTACAAGTGGTGGAGTGTTTGATGAAATCCAAGTCCGAGACACAGCTGTAGACCAGGTTCTGAGATGAAGTTCCATCAAAGACACCACACATGTCGCAGGCCTGTAACACAATGCATATATTCAATACAGTATGAGTGTGTGTGTGTATATATATATATATATATATATATATATATATATATATATATGTATGTATATATATATATATGTATATATATATATATATATATGTATATATATATATATATATATATATATATATATATATATATATATATATATATATATATATATATATATATATATATATATATATATATATATATATATATATATATATATATATATATATATGTATATATATATATATATGTATATGTGTGTGTACACACACACATATATATGTGTGTGTGTGTGTGTTTTTATCACAATTTCACTTTTTAAGTTCTGTGTGCCTGTTGGAAATCTATCCCCAGACGAATAAACCGTCTGCTCGCAAGACCAACACACCAAGGCTGGAAACCAAACAGTACTGGAGAAGTATATGGGAGAAGGAGGCATCACATAACAGCAATGCACAGTGGCTGGTGGCTCTGAGAGAAGACCACAGCAACCTCCCTGAACAGAATCCAGTCACCATCACAGTGGCAGACATCCAGGGAATGAAAAACTGGACCGTACCAGTCCCTGACACGATCCACGCCCTACTGGCTAAAGAAGCTCACTGCTCTCCACAAGCAGTGAGTACAAATGAACCAGCTGCTAATGGATGGGACTCACCCTGAATGGCTAACCGAAGGGCGTACAATCCTGATCCAGAAGGATCCCTCAAAGGGTACAGTTCCATCCAACTATCGGCCAATAACCTGTCTCTCCACAACATGGAAGCTCATGTCAGGCATCATCACAGCTAAGATAAATGGGCACATGGATCAATACATGAGCACAGCACAGAAGGGCATCGGCAAAGATTCCAGGGGAGCTAAACACCAGCTCCTGGTAGACCAGTCTCTCAAGACTGCAGAACCCGTAAGACCAACCTGTGCACTGCCTGGATTGATTACAAGAAAGCCTACGACTCAATGCCACACACATGGATCACTGAATGCCTGGAGCTGTACAACATCAACAGGACTCTAAGAGCCTTCATTGCAAACTCAATGAGGTTGTGGAAAAACCACCCTTTAAGCCAATGGCAAGCCACTTGCACAAGTGACCATGAAAAGTGGCATATACCAAGGAGATGCACTGTCCCCACTGCTGTTCTGCATAGGTCTGAACCCCCTCAGCCAAATCATCAACAACACTGGCTATGGATACCGACTCAGGAATGGGGCCACCATCAGTCACCTCCTCTACATGGATGACATCAAGCTGTACGCTAAGAATGAGCGAGACATCGACTCACTGATCCACACCACCAGGATCTACAGCACAGACATTGGAATGTCATTCGGGCTTGAGAAGTGTAGCCAGATGGTGACAAAGAGAGGGAAGGCAGTCCACACAGAAGGGGTCTCACTCCCAGAAGGGACAATAGCAGACATTGAGGACAATTACAAGTACCTTGGTATCCCACAAGCAAGTGGCAACCTTGAAAAGGAAACAAGGAAGTCAAGCTCAGCTCAATGGCAAGAACAAGACCCAGGCAATAAACAGCTACGCCCTGCCAATAATCAGATACCCAGCAGGAATCATAAGCTGGCCAAAGCAGGAGATACAGACCACAGATGTTAAGACACGAAAGCTCCTGACCATGCACGGCAGGTTCCATCCCAAATCCAGCACCCTGAGACTGTACGCGAGTCGTAAGGAAGGATGCCGAGGACTAGTGAGTGTGAGAGCCACAGTCCAGGATGAAACATTTTATTATGAGGAAACAATGTTATAACATGGTAGAAATCTCCAAAAAGCTATTTTGCATAATACCTCCTTTAATGTGAACATTAACGAGTTACTTTCCACCCCTGATTTTTGGCACAGCTCATACCTGAACAAGGAAGTCATTGGCCGTCATTAGATCTCTCAGAAGAGCATGGAACTGGTGCAGTCCTGGGTCCACACTGAGCTGCCTTTGAGAACTCAGGATCAGCTCTGTTTCAAATGTGAGGTACTGAGTCTGAGAAACAACAGAGGTTTGAAAGCCACATTAGATTTACCTCAACTTCATGTAAACATTTAAGTCTGAGAGACTGAGGGTGCCCTGTAGTGCTGATGAATCACTATGCAATGAAAACTACGTTTTGAATGGTCACACTTGGCAAAAGGTATGTAACTTTTCACCATCAGCACATCACTTGTCTCTATGAAGATGTTATTGCTTTGTCTGTGATGTTCCATAGTATGGCATTCAACGTATCTTGCATTACTCGTTTATAGGGGTGTTTTCGCAGCTACTGTTTTTTGTTTTTGTTTTTGTTTTTTTTACTACGAGCATGGTCACCTCTCCAGCAGTTTGCCAGCTGCTTATATATTTGATAGTAGAGCTCAGTGTTGTTGTTTTTTTTAGCTATTTTGGCATTTTAACCAACTAAGGAGTGCTGCTTGTGCCGTTCAAAAGGACAGAAGGTAAGAACTGTGGGATTGTGTGAGTTGCTTGTTTTTTTCCTGTATCCATCCCTGCATGGAGCGAGCATGGAAGTAGCTAAGGACTGGCAAAATGCTACAGAACAATGAGGTTCATCTGGCCTTACGATAATTTATTTTAATAGATTATTTTTCCACCCCAAGGTTTAGTTTATTTTCAGCTGATTTCAAGCAGCGCTGAGACAAGGAGGGCTTTTTACTCTCACACACCTGGGATAATATCCTGAAGAAGCCGGACTGCAGATGGAGCTGTCGTCGTGCCTCCACTGATAGGAAGATAGCACTAAAACCTGTTTAAATCAGCTGACTGAACACGTCACAGTGAGGTCACGTGACCGCTCTGATGAACTAAACTAAACAAACCAAACCGTGGTGAACTGAACTGATTACTGTGAACAATCTTTACTTCCGAATTGACGTAGAAGTAGAACTTCCATCCTCCACTTCAGATGCCTACCTCTTCAAACCTTGTTATGGTAGATAGAGTGAAAGTGTGTACGATTGAACAATTTGGAAAAAAAAAAAATATATATATAATATATTTTTTATATATATATATATAAAAATATATATATTTTTTTTTCCAAATATATATATATATATATATATATATATATATATATATATATATATATATATATATATATTATATATATATATATATATATATATATATATATATATATATATATATATTATTATGTGAATTTTCTAGCAAACATTGTAATTGTGAATATGTTTGCAATTTATGTCTTAATAATTGGATTCTGATCAAAGTTCACAGCTTAAACGCATCTTGATAAATTGACAAATCTACTGAAATGCAAACTGTCATTTCAGAGCATGTTGTACAGATCTAGACTACAGAGTTAGCAGTTTTTATGCAAAATAAGACTAAGAAAATGGATTTAATCCCAAAATACAGAATACTGCTTACTTTGTTGCCCTGCTTGTTATGCAGTAATTTATGTCCAACTAGACAAGGAAAATTGCAGAGTGATGTTTTCTAGTTTTCTTTGTCACTCATAACTTCAAAGCCTAAATGACATGATGAAGTACTGTCATGTATTCCTTTAAATTTTGGAAAGTAGCTGTATTCTGAATACCACCAAAGGAACTACTGGAATGCAGTTATTCAAAATTAATATTCTGAATACGTTTTTTTGGTACATTAATTATTCAGTTACTTCCCAACACTGTATATTGATGACATCACATTAGGGAGAATTCTATCCAAAAGATAGTCACAATTTACACAAGAAACACATGTTTCCAATACTTAAACATGATTCCAAACTAAATAAAGGTGCTGTGTTATATTTTTATCTGTCAAAAAATGTCCATGTACATTTGAGGAGTTTTTGCTTAGTGCACTACATGGTTGCTAGGAATTCCCAAGCGTGATGGGAAGTAAAGGAAGTAAAATCTGACACCTGAATATGGCCAAACTGGCAACACACACACACACACACACACATGCATACACACACACATATATAGGCACTTTCATAGGCACTTTAATCTCGGGGAGCTCTAGTAGTGTAGAGAGTGTGTCACCGTCACCTGCAGGAAATTGTAGCTGAAGCGTGCAACATCTTGTTGGATGACTGTGATCACTGTCTCCACAATCATGTAGTCCACTAGCCGGACAAAAGAGTCCCATTTGCTCAGGAGGTGTTCAGCTCTGCACAGCTCCCTCCTCAGCTTCTGTTGGTGCCTCTGGTGCCGGTGCATGGGCCCACAGAAGTGCTTTGCCTCCTGGGACAGTTCTAAGTGATGCTGCAGTTGACAGAGTGACCTATGGCTCTCAATCTGCACCTGGAAACCGCATAAGCACAAGGTAAAGCTGGCAGATGTATCGTGACAATATTAACATTTCAAACTTGATTCCAATACGAAGGAGGAGACTCGATACTGAATATCAATTCCAATACCATGATGATAGTAAAAACACTCTTTCTTTAGACTGTGATTTTCAATATTAAATGGTAGTGCTTTTATATTCCCATGTGGTCTTATTTTTGTGTAATCCCTCAGTCTTCCAGGTAGGTTCTAGAGTGGTCCATGGGCATATACTAGTCTTATACTTGTTCTGATACAGGTCAAAATCATTCTAAAGATATTCAGGACATGTTCATTTCTGTCTCGCATATGTCAAAAAAAAGTGTAGTGTATTGTCAATTCTCTATGTAAGAAACATTACACAAAGGACAGAAATTGCATTCCACCGGACTCCAAATGTGCAATTTAACTTTTTTTTTTTTTGTCACACACACTTGCGCACACGCACACACTCACGACATAAAGTGTACACATGCGTCAACAATAAACAGACGTAGACAACATGCAAGCATCTTCCAACGAGAATGTATGTGAGGTTGATTTAGATGTCACTAACAATAACAAATGTTCATGGTATCCTCTTCAGTGTGTTAATCAGCCTGATGGCTGGTGGAAAGAAGCTGTTTCTGAGTCTATTTGTATGGCACCCCATGCTGCAGTACCGTTTACCGGATGATAGGAGGGAGAACAGTTTGTGTGCTGGCTGGGTGGTGTCCTTGATGATATTATTGGCTCTCTTGGAGCAGCGTGATGTGTATAAGTCCTGAATGGCTGATGATCTTTTCAGCAGTCCTAACCACCCTCTGTAGAGCCTTCCTGTCTGCCGCCGAGCAGCTACCGTGCCAGACAGAGAGGCTGCTGGTGAGGATGCTCTCAATAGCACCCCTGTAGAAGGTGATGAGTGCAGAAGTGGGGAGGTTTGCTCTCTTCATCCTGTGCAGGAAATGAAGGCGCGTCTGTGCTTTTTTGACTATGGAGGTGGTGTTTGTGGTCCATGTGAGGTTGTCTGTGATGTGCACTCCCAGAAACTTGGTGCTTACCACAGACTCCACGACACTGCCATTGATTGAGAGTGGGGTGTGTGTACTGTGTATGTGACTTTTTAGTATCAATGCCTGCTTAAATGAGTATTGATAGTAGTTTTAGTATCAATTAGCATCTGACTTTTGATACTTTTGACAACCCTAGTTCCTGAATTTTAAGCTGTGAAAGTTGGAAGTATGTACAAATCTAGTATTCACATTCAGGAGTATTTGTTGTTGTTGCTGCTTTCCAGCTACAGTTTTAGAACAGTCAGCTCTCATCCCAAAGTGTCATGTAGTGACTCGCATGGCTTTCTTACAAGTTTGCAAAAGATTTAATAGTTAAAGTGTGTCGTACTTTAATACTTTGTCTAGTAGTCCAATTTTTTTTTCCACAAAGGTCTGTTCTTACAATACATTTCCTGATTCTGAGAAAAAAGTTGTGGAATTCAGCTTTCAAGAGGAGGCATTATTCATAATCAAATTTTTGGATCGTTCTACCATGTTATAACTTTGTTTCCTCGTCAAAAACATGCCTGAAAAACATGACTGAATAATTTGTGCATGTGTGAGTGCTCTTGTAGTCAAACTCTCTTTTTGGTTACCAGTTAGAGAAAATATTCTTACTATATGTGTTTGTGTAAATACAGAGGCCAAACTAGGTATTAACAGGTGTGAAGGCTCTGTCCCATCCTCCAGGAAAGCTTTTGTTGTCTTATCTGTCCTCAGGTGTAAAAGTTCATGGGTGTGAAACAAAAATCACTGTTCTGAAATGTATGTAGCTTTGTCATTCTAGTATAAATACTGAGAACTCAGATGCTCGGGGGAGACTGAGTATAAATTCATGAGGATCTTATTGCAGAGAAGTTTTTATTACAAAACAAAAGGAAAAAAAAAAAAAAAAAACATCACCTCCCACGGGATATTGCGATAGAACCCCTAGCATGGGAAGTTAACACTGAGGACCAGGGGAAATGATGCTCCAGGAGAGAGACTCAGAGAGACTTGGCCAGGACCCAGCACTCTGGGCCAGATCGTCTGCTCGACTCACTGCACATCACCTGCTTGTTTCCCTGTTCGTTTGCCTGTTGTCCTGCTCGTGTCCTGCTCGTGTCCCTGCTCGTTTTCCGGTTCAGCACCCTGCCTCCCTGCACTGTCCTGGACTCCCATCTCCGACCCTGTCTCCCGGTACCGGCTGTGTTCCTGTCTCGTTGATCCCTGCACCTCTGGACCTTGACCTGCACCCCTGCACCCAGCTCCTCGTATGTTCTCCCGTCACTTGTTTTGTGTTCTGTCAATAAACACCCTTAAACTTGCCCCGAGTCCCGCATCTTTTGGTCCGCCTCACACCCTCATTATGACACCGGGAGTGATCGCTACAATACTGAAACATGCATGGATGACATCTAAAATCTCTTCAGGCATGTTTTTGATGAGGGAACATTAGAACACGGTAGAAAAAAATAGTTTGCATAATGCCCCCTCTTTAAGGGCACACAAATGTGTTTATGTAAAGCAGATAATATTGACAAAAATGAATGTCCAACTATGAGTTTGTAATGTTATGATAGAAGAGACGATTTTGTGATGTACCGTTTTAAGGACATCTCTGCAGTATTGGGATAAAAGCACTAGTGTACGCTGAAATTGTTCCCTCTGATTCTGCACAGCATTGCAGAATTCCATCAGTTTGTATGAGCCGGACTGTAGCAGCCAGGGAGAAGCTAGGACCTCCTGCTGGACCCTGCAATGGCAATTTTACACAGTTGGTTTTATGCACTGGGTATGCTGGGTACAGGAAACAGATACTAAATCAACTTATATGAGCTTTTACAGAAGACCTGTTGTGCTTGTGTCTTGTAAGATGTCTGTCTGTGTGTAATCCCTTAGTCATCTAGGTATGATCCATAGTAAAAGAAAAATTAAAATTTGTCAACTGGAAAAAAAGTTGTAGGAGTGAAGACGTTTCACTGCTCATCCAAGCCGCTTCCAAGCCCTCACTATTTTCAAAAGAGTGGTTAGTGGCTTTGAGATGGAAATGTAGGACTAGGGTCCCGAGGAGCGCTCGTGACTGTCTGAACAGTCTCTGAAGCTGACAGTATGAAATTCCGGTCTATTTCAAACCTACAAACACTTAAAGACAGAAACTGTTTCACCCAAAGGACAAAACCCAGAGCCACAAACAAAGTAATGTGGTCTAGTCCATTCAGTGTAGTGAAGAGTGCAGTGAGCGTTACATTGGAGAAACTAAAAAGCCACTCCATGAGAGAATTTACCAACACCATTGCAAGAGCTCCTCTGGACTCCAGTCCGCCACACATCTTCACCTCAAAGCCACTAATCATTCCTCTGAAGATAGTGAGGTACTACGACGGCGTATAAGGGCCACTTAAAAAAAATAAATTCTAGGGGCACTATGAGAATAAAGTTGTAGCGTTTCGACATTAAAGACGTAATTTTACAAGAATAAACTCATAATTTTATGAGAATAAGGTCGTAATTTTATGAGAATAAAGTCGGAATTGTATGAGAATATAGGCTCCTGTGCGTGCGTGAATGAATAGACTAGTGCATTATGCGTTATGGAGAGTTTGGAGTATTTTGTTCAGATATACTTTCAACTGGGGTTTACGCACAATGAAATACTGTGTCTTTTAGCCCACCATCACCACACTATCATCAGGCTAAGTACTTTGAAGCGACACTGCAAATGTTTGAGTTTGTTTCGTCAGAGGAACAATAAGGATTTGGAATAAATAGCTACTTTTGTAGAAAAGATACTATCTGAAGTGGTCGACTGCAGGGGTGAAATGTCCATGTTCCATTAGAGTTTGAAAAATGTCCATCCAAAATTGAATGCATTGTTTACGCAGGACTCCGCACCCAGACTCTATTTGCTGATTGGTGGTGCTGCATCTATGGATGAAGCTTTGATCGCCAGCAAATGCGTCAGTGTGGTTTCTGCGCAAGAACCGTTGCATGTCGCGGGCGTGGGAATTTTCTGTACCTGGATCCGCCCGGAGTCTTTGTGGACACCCCCTCCAACAAGAGTCACTGTGTGGATACAGTAATCCACATTTACTGTCAGATCGCTGTTGGTAACATATGCCTCCATCCACATAATGTGACGACAGAAGCATCAATACAGCCATTTATTAGCCATTTATACGGCAACCAGCCACACCCCAAAACAAGCATAACCATAGAATACACATAAGATAATGGGGCAAAGGGGCACCAGCGTGTAACACAGGTACAGAAAATTCACAAGCCCGCGACATGCAACGATTCATGCACAGAAATCACACTGGCGCATTTGCTGGAGATGAAAGCTTCATCTATAGATGCAGCACAGCCAATCAACAAATAGAGACTTCGTGGGGAGTCCTGCATACACAATGCATTCAATTTTGCATGGACATCTTTCAAACTCTAACATGAACCAAACTCTCCATAATGCATAACGCACTAGTCTACTCATTCACGCACAGGAGCCTATATTCTCATAAAATTACAACTTTATTCTAATAAAATTAAGACTTTATTCTTGTAATTTTACGACTTTATTCTCGTTGTACTATGACTTTATTCTCGTAAAATTACGACTTTTTCTGGCTTCGACTTTATTCTCGTAAAATTATGTCTTTAATGTCGAAATGCTATGACTTTATTCTTGTAGCACCCAGCAGAATTTATTTTTTTTTAAGTGGCCCTTATATGCCATTGTAAGGTACAGATCTTAGCCAAACAAAATAAATGGTTTGAGAGGGGAGTTAAAGAAGCATTTTTGTTAGGAAAGACTTAGGAAAGTAATGGGGGCCTTCGACATTATCTATCTCCTATAACTCTATCTTCAGATCCAAATCAAGACAAAGAAACCAAAAGGGCTAACCAGTATGCTGACAGGTGTCAGGGCACCCATTAAGGACCCTTAAAGATTATGCTAAGTATGACTCAGGCACAGTTTACACTTTGTGTAGCTCATTAACAAACAGAAACTGTAAACAATAGATGTGTTAATTTCAGTGTAGTTAGCTCCTCCCTTCAGACAGATATAAGGCAGTGTCTATCAGTGATCTGACCAGAACTGAAGAAGCGGCTTGGATAAGCAGCAAAACGTCTTAAATTTTTTTCTTTTACTTGTGTCTGCTCTATATTTGTAATCTATGACACCAGTGGATCATTATGTTATATTTTGGCAATTTTAATTTGCAATATTCATCTAAATGACTTGATAAAAGAAAGAAAGTCCGGTGACTTCTGGGTTAGAAAACTGGTGTGCCCAATGTGAGCAGACGTGGCCATAAACATCATCACAACAAAGACCTGTGCAGCTGTCAGCACATTCGACTGATAACGGCACATTACGCTAGCAAGCCACAGACTGTTTTTCATTTGTACTAAAATGACGATGCTATGCTGCCGAGTCCTACGTGTATTATTGATTTAGAGAATAAAATTGGAGAACGAGGTACAGAGCAGTGGATGTATGCCGGTGGCGGTGAAAACAGAAGTTGAAGAGCAATATGGCGCCTTGATAACAAGCAGTTAAACATTGCATGCACAACAACATCACTCCAAATACAACTTCAAGAGGGTAAATGAGAACAGAAACAACTATAACATGGTTACAAACTCTGAAGTCTGAACTCTGAAGTCAAATTTGCATATTAGGCCTGCTTGAACCATTTTATAATGGTGTTGCCTCATTAGCTTAATCAGAGTTGTAGTTAGATGCCGTAATTGGAAGTTCAAGAAATCCTGTATTGTCTTGCATTTGAATTTTCAGTTTGCACTTATTCCTGCCCACAGCTCTGTACTGACATGTATATTTCTTAAACATTCTAACTCCAGCTCATTTACATTCACACAAGAAAGCATTTTTCATTGTAACACCTGTAATAAAATAAATGGAAGACAAATGTGCTTGATAATGCAAATGTATGTAAGACTGACCTGGCTAACCCCAACAGAGCCGATCTGTAGAGGGCACTGTCTGTGAGCAGGAGGCTCTGCAGGTGCTCACAGCGCTGGAGGAAGAGGCGGTGGCGGACATGATGTCTCCACCTGTGTCACACCACACAACATGAACCACGGCTAAAGCCCATACATTTATATTGAAAATAATGATTGGAATGATGTGTTTTTATTTGCAGGTGCTAAATATGTGCGGCCTACATTTGGTTTTGAGTCGGGGATTGGTGTGGACGGCTACGTGTTTACACCGGTGTGAAGGCCCCCCTTGCCTCAAGGTGCGCTCTGGGTATGCTGAGGCAGCAGAGGTACATCGTGGATCTATTTGAATAGGTGTTTTATTAGTTAGACCAAAAGTTAGTGAAGTTAAGTTTATCTGAAGTATGAGACAATGCATGAAGAGCCTCAGAGGAAGATTGTTTTGGGGAAAGAGGGACTTTTCAGAGGGGACTCTGAGAGGAATATGCCCCCACTGGACATGGAGGATAAAGCACTAAAGCTGGAGCTGTCTAATTCTGCATACGGGACATATATCAGAGAGGCATGAAGACAGCAGGTGAGTCAATTTATTAAACTGGCTGTGGGTGATCCTTTCGTGATCTAAACTGTGAGATGCTGTGAGATGCTGTGGGTTACTGCTCCTGTTATCAGATTAACAACATTGAAAATGGCAGAAATCTCTTTGTTACATCTGCTGGACGAATGAACGACCTGTGAAAGACTCCTGAATGCATTCGACATGTTCATTAATATATGCATTTATGTGAATTCTCCACTATTTACTATGCAAATTTATTTCACGTCTCATCTGTATCCAAAGCCTGACGATAAACATCAAAATAATGCTTGGAAAAAGTGGGATCTGTACATCTCTACATACCACATAACAAGAACAAGGTCTAAACCAGACACACCACACAACAACAACCAAGTCTAAACCAGGACTAAACATGGATTAAACCATGTCAATACAAAACCTGATCTGATCCAGAACAAAACTAGGTCTATGCCAGGTCTAAACAAAGACTAAACTAGAGATAAACAACCTTCTGTTGAAAATCCTTGCCAGCAGAAAGATTTCCTCAGAAACAGGTTCAAACCCAGACTTAACTAGACAAAAACCTAAACGAAGACTAAACAAAAGACTAAACCTGGGCTAAACTTGAGGTGTGTTCATACTTGCACTAGCTCTGTGGAAATGCTCCAAAATGAGGCAGAGTGGGGCATGGACAAGTGGGCCAGTTGGAACAGGGCTCAACTCAGATCTACACCAGATCTAAACCAAGTCTAAACTAGGTCTAAACCAGAAATAAACCAGGACTGCACCAGAACTAAAGCTCCATTTCCACCAGCTCTACTTGGCCTGGTTGTGTTTCCGTACTCATTAGAATCTGGCACAACAGATGTAGCATCTGCTAGGCCTGGTTAGAACTCATGCTAGTGTAAATGCTCCACAGAGAGGTAAAGTAGAGCCAAGCAGAGCAGGCGGAAATGGGGCTTAGCTCAGATCTACACCAAGTATAAACTAGGCCTAAACTAGGACCAAATCAGGTCTAAACTAGGTCTGGACCAGGAGTAAACCGAGACTAAACCAGAACGAAACCAGGTCTAAAGCGTGATTTAGCCAGAACTAAAGCCTGGTTTCCATCAGCTCTACTTGGTACCTTGTTGGCCTGGTTATAACACCGGGCTAGAGAAAATGCTCCAAACTAGAGTAGGGCCAAGTAGAGCTGGGGAAAATGGGGAAAATGGGGCTTAACTCAGGACTAAACCACGACTATACCAGCGCTAAACAAGGTCTACATCAGGGCTAAACCTTCTGACACTCCTCACCAGCAAAAGGCCTTCCTGAGTTTGAAGAGCCTGAAAAAGGGCATCTTGTGCAGGGCGTTCCAGTAGACTGCCTCCCTGTACCACTGCGCCAGGCTAGTCATCCCTCCGTATCCACTCACAGTTACATGGAGCACACCACCGTGGCAGAAGATGTAGTGTTCCGACCCAGCCTGAGAGGGGGCCACCACACGGAGGTCATATGGTCTGAAAAGATCAAAAAGCTGTCATTGGGCAGTTAGTTCATAATTAATTACACTAGTGTGAAAAGTCCGGTGGGCATGGCACTACATTATTCATGATGCACCTGTTATTATTGTAGTTCCAGAAGGCTCGTGGCCCATGAGTTCAGCGCACTGTTATTATGGTGTTAGGAGTGGAGCCTCGTGTTATTCACAGGTCCTCCTGCCTAATCTTGTGTGAGTGAGTACTGTAGGCTTTTATAAGATTTAAGTATTGTTTGTAATTGGGCATGAATGTTGTATTTTGACAGTTTATTACAAATGTGTAATTTTCATTCTTTGATGCTATTGCTATTATAAAGTGCAGTGTTCCACGTGCAATTACCTTGTAACAACACTTCAATTGTGTCCATCCACTGTCCATCCTTTTGCAACAGCCAATATTCTCCCTGGCATCTATTTGTAAATAGTGTATTCACCCATTTTGTACAGCTTTGCCCATTTGGCCATCATTGCATTTTTAAAAACACTCACGGTTTACATATAAGTTACTTCATTGTGTTGGAGTGCCCACCTGTTATAGCATGCCATTTTTCTCTATTCATCTCACGGTATAGTTTATTGGTGTTTCGGGTGTTCCTAATGCATATATACTTTTGTCTTTTCTTTTCAGATAACCACACACATACACACAAAAACCTGCACACACAACTACCTATGTAATAATCATTCACTTAATATCACCTGGTCCCTCCTCTTAAATAAACATTCCTGAACTGTACAAGTGGAGTTTGCATATCCTTTCTTACCGAGGATAACTCAGTTGAAGATGGATCAGTAATCAGTGCATGGCAGACATACAAAGTACCTTACAACTAGTATGTATTTATTGCATTGTAGAATTTGTCTTAATTTTCAGATGTAGTAGAGCAGTCTATAACTGTGGAAGGTTAAAGGTGCAGTACCTAATTTTTACTGTCTAAAATGTATGAAAACAGAACACCTTCAATGCTTTACGGTGGTCCAAAGTTACTCCTCAGTTACCCTATGCTTTCCGAGCAACCTAATTACTCACCACCATTATAAAGAGACCAGAGTGAAGTTTTGACATAGTAATGCTAACTCTGTTCCTGATTCTTGGAGGATAAAGTGCTTTATAATTAGATACAGACAGTACATTGTATAGATGTAGATTTATTACACTGCGGGGCAAAAAAAAAAGTTACAACCTGGATTTAACTACGCAAACAGGTTGGGATTGCAGCACTTGATCAGGTCTAGGTTCAGCAACAGTCTGTGCTCAAATAATGAGGTCAGCTGACTATCTGAATATACTGAATGACCAGGTTATTCCATCAATGGATTTTTTCTTCCCTGATATCTTGGGCATATTCCAAGATGACAATGCCAAGATTCATCGGGCTCAAATTATGAAAGAGTGGTTCAGGGAGCATGAGACATAATTTTCACACATGGACTGGCCACCACAGAGTCCAGACCTTAACCACACTGAGAATCTTTGGGGTGTGATGGAGAAGGCTTTGCGCAGCAGTCAGACTCTGCCATCATCAATGCAAAAAAATGTATGCCACACTGAATGGAAATAAATCGGGTGCAGAGTGTAACTGTTTTTTAAAGTAACAAAAAATTCCACAAATGTTGAGCCTTATTCATATTTTGTTTCAAATCCATCAAAAAATACCAGGATGAGAAACAGGCCCTGAAGGTGGCACTCCTGTCAAGTACAATGAACATTCTGTCAGTTTAAACTAAATTTCAACAAAACTGTTGCCATTTATTTTTAACAGTCTGATCAAAACAATTTAGATAAGTGGTTGCCAGATATAGAAAGTCATATTTACTGTCCATGTCTAACCAGAAAGTAAAATGATAAATTTCACAGAAAAAAAAAAAAAAAAAGGAAAAAAGTAGTCTTAAATATTATTAAAGCTGCAAGCGGCGATGATGGCCCTCGCCCTGGCACGCCTGTCCCCCCAGCATTTCCCCCGCCAGGCCACCACCCGGCTGCTATCCGCCCCCCTTCAGACCATTTCTATAGTGCAGTGTGACCATTGCATTATAGTGGTGGTCCATGGCTTTGAACCAGGAACATTGTGCATACTACAGCTATGGTGTAATGGACTTTTTTGCCCCTTTTGAGTTCCACAATTATTTCCCCAAGTTTCATAGCAATCAGACAATGTTATGTGTTTTATGTGTACTAGAGGGGGCGCTATAGAGTCCACTGGCCACATGCTCATTACTCTGCTGTATTCACAGTTTTTTCTGCATCACTAGTTACAATTTTAGCTCTTGATCCATGACTGATCCATGTGTCCGTGAGTGGGAATCAAAGAAACAGGAAATGAAGGTGTTATTCGGCAGTGGCATACAGGCGAACGGTATGGAATTTGGTAAAAATGTGGACATCGTATAAAAACCCATGAGTGTAGATGTGGGATGTGAAATCTGAGCTCATTTGGACCAAAAACCTGGGAATAGATACTTTTTGAAAATTTGGTGAAAAATGTGGTGAATTTTCAATCCAACATGACTTCCTGTCTGTCATAGAGCAGTGCCTCAATTTTTTATGCTTGTTTCACCATGTTCTATCACTGTTCCAATTTTTGTACATGTATTCCAAAATTTATCAGCCACCCTTCCCATAGGGGTTAACTTCTGGATGGCATCATCCTGTAGGAGGGTATGGGACATCATCGCAATGCAAATTTTATAAATTTTTTTGAAGGGGGCAGTCGATCCTATGTGAGATTTTTCGTACAGGGAGTGAAAAATGCAATCGTTTGGGCTGAAAAATTAAGAACAGTGTTAACTTGCAGTGTGGCCCTGTCTCCATACGAGGGGGGTCCATGGCTTTGCACCAGCAATCTCGTGCATAATACAGGTATATTGTAATTGACTTTTTGGGAACTTTTTTTGATGCCTACATTAATCTCCCCAAGTTTCATGCCAATCTGACTAAATTGTATATAATATATAATATAATTTTTCTGCTTCTTGTCATGCAACCAATTTATTCCCCAAGTTTCGTAGGAATGTGATAATGTTGACGTTTCACGTCTATGGTAGGGGGCGCTATAGTGTTCATTTTAATTAGACTTTATAGTGCATTCCATTCATGGCCGGATGAAACATCTGTGATTTGAATTTGAGATATGTAGGGCAAAGCCCATGCGTGTAAGATATTTTCTTTGCGCCCCTGGTGGCCAATTGTGACAAATAAGCCTTGCCTGTAATATAATTTTTTGCTTCATGTTATGTCCCAAATTTACTCCCCAAATTGCGTAGGATTCCGATAATGTTGACATTTCACATCTATGGTAGGGGGCGCTATAGTGTTCATTTTGATTAGACGTTATAGTGCATTCCACTTATGCTCCAATCACGCATATGTGATGTGAATGTGAGCTCTGTCGGCCATTGCACATGGTTGTAAGAGGACACTGAAGGTGTGGAAGTTGGTGAAAACGTGGACATCATATGAAACCCCATGGGTGTAGATGTGGCATATGAAATTTGAGCTCATTTGGACCAAAAACCAGGGACTAGATACATTTTGAAAACACGTGGGGAAAAATATGGCGAATTTTCAATCCAATATGGCGTCACTGTCCGTCACAGGGCAGTGCCGCAATTCATTTTTATGCTTTTTTTTAAAAAATAAAGCATTTTTTAAATGCATTTTTATGCCTCCCCGTGCTCTATCACTGTTAAATTTTTTGTGTGTGTATTCCAAAATTCACCAGCCTCCTAGGGGTCCCCATAGGGGTCAAATTCTAGGTGGCACCGTTAAGTTGGGTGGCATGGGACATTTCCGCGATGCCATATTTATGAAATTTTTCACTGAGCCGGTCGATTCCCTTGCCATCACCATGTGAGTGGCGGGGGCCAATGAAAGTAGCTATGTTTCAGTGAAGTGAGTAGTCTAACTCGTCAAACACAGAAGTCCTGATTTAAACCTGCTTTAGTCAGGAGTCAAACTCTTTAATCACTAACCTGCAGACAGGCCCCGGCTCCTCTCGCAGGTAGAAGACTTGGGGGCCCCTATGGTGTTTTCCTGCAGTGCTGAGCAGGTGCAGGACCTCCACCGCATTAACTGGACCATCGGGGACTTTTGGATTTCTGCGGCCCACTGTGCCTCTAGAAGTCTGGCTCTCGAGAGGCTCCTCTGTCTGCTCTGGACTGGAAAAATCACACTAGAAGTGTCATGGTATGGTATAAAGATTGCCATGGTAACCTATAGTAACCAACATTCTGTTGTGGCTGTAATATTCCACCATTCCTTTGAAGATAATGTGGCACAGATCTTACGAGTTCACAGAGAGCACCCATTTGGGGCCTGAATGATTACGCAAAATATGACTCAGGCACAGTTCACACTTTACAGTTAGCCAGGTCTATTGAGCTACATTAAAAGGTTTGTTAGCTTCAGTGTAGTTAGTTCCTCCCTTCAGATAGATTTAAGGCAGTGTCTACCAGCAATCTGACCAGAGAAACGTCTTCACTCTAAAACTTCTGCCCAGTTGGCAGAATTTAAATTTTCCTTTGCTCTGGATCATACCTGGACAAAGTCAAATTGATCATACCTGGATGAAGGTTAACAAAAAAAAGTAAAGTTATCAAATCAATAGGTTTTACAATACTAATGTGGAAAAATCTCATTGTTTTTGCCATTAATACTTTTATAGTAATAGAGCTTGGGGTGTAATGCCAACAAAAACAGCCGTTACCATGGAAATCCGTCATGTTTGTGACAGCAGTGCAAAACACTCAGGGATATATTAGCCAAGACATTAAAAAATACATAAAAGTGTAGTGGAACAATCTATCGGTTTATAATTTTAGAAGACATTTGAATGCACGCTAAGGCTAATACTCAGCATCTTAAAATCTCCATTGGTTTAACATTTGCTAGCTTTACCTCACACCTAATTTTTCCAGAGGGTCCTTTGTCGCTTAGAGAGACGTCGCATAATGGATTTTCTGGTAATTTAATAAATCAGCGGCTTAAGCAGGTTGCACATACAGACAGGTATAATGTAGGCCTACAAAAATAGTATGGTAACAAGCAAACAAAGTGGTCAACAAAAAATACAGGTACCTAACGTCTCCCCTTCTCACTCCCAGACAGCAGGAAACCCAGTACCTTTGAAACTACCAGCATGTCACCTTTGCCCATGTGACCCCCTTCCCTTTAGGCATTGCCATAGCCATCCATAGCCATCTCCACTGCACACTGACTCACTGTCTGTACAGAACACTGCGTCCAGAAGATTCATCTGCAGCTTCATTTTACAAAGCACATCCATGCAGCTAGCCATAGCTGCATGGATGTCACTGAAAAATGTTGGTCTTTCTGCAACTTTAATTTGAGCTGTTATAAACGCTCAAAGCTCACCCATTTTTCTGTTATTTGGCAGGCAAGTAGTGCTGTACCGCAGTGGTAAACTGATCTGATACACTCCTAATCAAATTTTTAAGACCAGTTGAAAAATTGCAAGAATTCACATTTTGCACTGTTGGATCTTAGGAAGGTTCTAAGTAGTGCTTCAAAATGCAAAAAGAAGAAATGCAAATGAGACAAAAAGAAAAAAAAAAGAGTAAGCAATTTATTGCAAACAAATACTAAACTGTAATAGGCTCTTCATCAGCTGATCAAAAGTTTAAGACCACATCTCAAAAAAAACCCCAAACCCTCCTAAATAGAAGTACATTTTTCAAAAAAGGCATGGCACAGCTACTCATGAGTGAGGACAGCCAATCGGATCTTCTGGCTAAGGGCCGGTGAAATTTATTTTGGGTCTACCACTTGACTTTTTTCCCATAATTCTCAGGATCATTTAAGAAGTTTAAAATGACTGTCTTACTGCGTCCAACCTCAGCAGCAATGGCACCTTGTGAGAGGCCTTGCTGATGCAGCTCAACAATCTGACCACATTCAAAGAGAAAAAGCTTTGTTGCCTTTGCCATCAGATGCTCTATATGAAGTCACAGTGTGGATACCTGACAGAAAATGACACTGAATCCACATTTTTGGTTCTCCCTTCAGAGCACCATGACAACACAATCAGTTGCATCCCGCTAATGAAACTACTGTACATCACAACAGGTTTGTCAAGTTGCTGTGTACAGGTTTGTACCATGTTTTTGTATATTTTTGAAGAATTGTTATATGGGAGCATGGATGATGTAGGCTTGCAGGCTGAGCACTGGACAGAATCTTACAGTCTGCTGTGTGAGAGTGTTTGAATAGAGCCTAGAGAGAGATGGCAAAATTACTGAAATATGCATGGATGACATCTAAAACCTCTTCAGATATGTTTTTGATGAAAAAAACATTATAACATGGTAGAAAACTTTTTTTTTTTTTTTTTTTTTTTTTTTTTTTAAAAAAGGGAAAAAATGTGATTTTGCATAATACCCCCTGATTAAACTTTTCCATTTCCATACAGAGACAAGATACAGGCCAAGCTACAGGTCACATCTGTGAATGCTACTCACAGTAAGAATGTATGTTTTTCAAGGTATTTTTCCACAAGGAAACACCTGTAATCAGCTTAAATAAATGTAACATAGATAAATGTAATGCCATATTGTTAAACATTCCAGGCCTCTACCAGAAATTCTGCGTATAAAATCGCATAGGGTTGAGGAACATAGACCTCTAGTGAACTCCACCTGTAGACAGCATGCAGCCTGTTCAGTAGTTTTGGATTTCTTTTGATATTAAGTGCCATCCAAGGCCAACTCGAATTTAACAAACACACATGAAATTTACGAGACATATCGCTTACCTGCGCTGTGTGACCGGGAGCACCGTGCCCAATGCGGACGCTACCAGCTGAGGTCCCTGCGTCCATTTGGAGTCGTGGAGCGCTCTTCGGGGCCCCACCTGAGCGATGAGGTGGGGCAGCCGTATCACTGTCACTGGAGAAAGGCCGCTGTGCTCCCGAGAGGACAGATTGAAGACTGGCTGGGCCACCAAGCCGGAGGGGCGCGGGCACAGCGGCGGCAGCGGCTGGGAGTGAGCCTGTGGTGACTTCTTTGGCTGCGCTAAAGGCATTCTCTCATAGACGTACTCTATATGAACTCACACACGCGTCAGATTTGGCATTCTATTGGCTAACGGAACATTCTAACCCCCAAACGCACTTTTACTATTAGGGATGTAACAATTGTCCGTAGGAACAAACTTTCTTACCGTGTAAAAACTGCACGGTCCGTACACTACAGCGCAACACAGCGACCGCTACCATGGTAACCAACACTCCCCGCCTACCCGTCTGATGGGCTCAGGCGCACATCACCATGGGTCACAAGCTGTTTTTAAGGTAACCGAGTAGGAAGGGACCCCAGTTCAAACTTGCACATGGTTATATATGGCTTAAAATATGAAAAGAATAGCTGACACCCGTGAATTGAATTCCCCCCGATCTTATAGGCTACTGACTTTTGAGAGTGTGCATCAGTGCGCGCAGTGAGCCGTAGTGTCTCGCCCCTTTCTCTGACCCTTTCCCAAACCAGCTCCTACTCCCTCTCCCTAGCCCTTTACACTACGATCGCTGTGAAGTTCCCTTTTGAGGTCCCTTCATCCCCGCTTACAGTACTCTGCTTTCAGACGCTCTTCACTCGTTCCAACAACTTCTTCCGAAGGCCGACACTCTTGGCGGTGCCTCATACCTTCACCTTCAGGGTTTTAGCATTAGTATTAGTTTTAGTATTTGTGCTGTGCAAATATTTGACAGACTTGAAATCAAATATAAAGATCCCCAAATATAGCATTTTTTGTTTTACACCAGTGTTTTGATCCAGTAAATTGTAATACCTATTCTCTCAGCATATGTGGTCAAATCTTCACCAGTGTTCACTTGAACAGAGACTGGAGACTGAACAAAACTTCACTGAGATTTAATCCTATCTGTCCCTGGTGGCAGTAT
This sequence comes from Periophthalmus modestus, assembly GCA_019594935.1. Taxonomy (NCBI): domain Eukaryota; kingdom Metazoa; phylum Chordata; class Actinopteri; order Gobiiformes; family Gobiidae; genus Periophthalmus; species Periophthalmus modestus. The sequence goes on along the minus strand of JAIEZT010001203.1, from coordinate 67,593 downwards.
CTATACTTTATTTAAGCCAATAAGTATTCAATAATAATATTAATAATAATAATAATTTAAAGTGGGTACTTTTTACTTTTTCTTTTGAGAGCAGGTATCTGTACTTTCCACTACATTTTGAGCTTTTATTATTATCTGAGACCTGTTGAAAAGCCTGATTTGAGCAAAGAAAAAAATACAAATAACAACAGCTAGAAAAACTAAATCAATTCAGGTGTTTCTGTTGAATAAAGACTTGTCAAAATCACTACATTGGAAGCTTTATTATCCCAAAATCTGCACAAAATAGTTTTACTATCACTAATATTTTTACTATTTTTATGCTCCAGTATCTGTACTTTTACTTAAGTAACAAAATGTAGTACTTTTTCCACCACTGCCTGATGGACGCCATTTACTAAATACCTTCTGTGGCTTTGTGAGGTCTGGCGGAAATCCGTCGATGATCTGGTCTTAGCCTTGGTTGAGGATTCAAAAGATTGTTAATTGCTAGGGCAATGGTTCACACTTCTCATTCTGAAACTGATGAACATCAAGTATAAAGACAGAGGAGACGGAGGCAAATAGACTCGAGTGTTGTGAGTTTATTGTCTATAGGTACAACAGAGCATCTGTAACCAAAGCAGAGAAGGCTGGTCCCTGTGCAGTAAACAATCCCTGTGTACAAAGAGTAGTAAAAGAGAGAGCTGTGTGTCCCGCACACACTCACGGACAGGGGACAGCAGACAGGGACAAAGAAGACGGGGGACAGGAGACAGGGACAGAGGAGACAGAGGACAAAGGAGACAGGGGACAGGAGACTTGGACAGAAGAGACAGCAACAGAAGAGACATGGACAGGGGAGGCAGGACTGAGGACACAGAGGACAGGGGAGGCAGGAGAAAGGGACAGAGGGGACAGAGATAGGAGACATGGACAGAAGAGACAGGGGACAGAGGAGACAGAGGACAGGGGAGGCAGGAGACAGGGACAGAGGGGATAGAGAGGGCAGGGACAGGAGACATGGACGGAAGAGACAGCGACAGAGGAGACAGGGACAGAAAAGTTCCAGAAAAGAGGAGGGGTCAGAGGACGCAGGGGACAGAGGGGGCAGAGATAGACGAGATCAGAAAGCAGGGAGAGGGGACAGAGGAGACAGGGAACAGAGGAGACAAGGGAGACAAAGCAGACAAAAAGGGAAATGCGCAATAGGAGACACAGATATGTGTATGAATGGGGGACACATGGGGGGCACATTTGAGGATAGGGAAGACAAAAGAAGGGGGAGAGGACAGCAGACAGAGGAGGCAGAGGGGTCAGAGGTAAGCAGGGATGGCGTGACAGGACATGGGACAGAAGGCACATGAAGGGACAGGGGATGAGAGTAAAGAGTATGGAGGACAGATCAGACGACATAGGGAAGAGATGGGGGACACAGGCAGGACACTAGGGACAGGACGGGAGGGATGGGGGACAGAGGGCGCCAGGTTTGGACAGAGACCGAGGACAAAGGAGACCCTGCTGACCATAAAAAAACATGTTCAAAGTTTTGCTGGTAACACAAGGAGCAGAGTAAACCCCAGTCTGTTCAGAATTTATGTGAGCAACATTGTGAAATACTGCTTAATTAAAGGCTCTGTACCTGATTTTTTCAAGGGCCCATATTACACTATTTTCTGATTTGTTATAATGCTGTTTCCTCATCCAAAACATATCTGGAGTTGTGTATTGTTTCATTCACACGTTTTATCGTGCCAGAATCAAGTGCACGGTTAGCATGTTAGTTTTTGTTGTTGACTGTGACAGCAAACTCCCCTCTAGTCTCAGAGTTGTGAAAAGCTCTTATAAACTCATTGCGGTGAATAATTAGGATATTCGAAAAGCATAAGGTAAATGAGGAATGACTGGTGATTTCGATACCTAGGAATAGACTCGATACTCAATACCGATACCAAGGCCACGCGATAAAAAAAACGCTTTATTTCGACAATAGAATGTGATTTTCAACAGTAAATGGTCGTCCTTTCCTTTATATTCCCATGTGGCCTTATATCTGTGTAATCCCTCAAAGGTCCATGGCCATACACTCGTCTATGTTGTGTTATACTTGTTCTGATACAGCTCAAGATCATTCTAAAGCTATTCAGGAAAGGTTCATTTCTGTCCTGTGAACAGGACTTTTTTGGGACAAAACCTGCTCAAATAAGTCTCTAGTTTTGATACTAGTTTTAATAGCGATTATTATCTGTTTTTGATACTTTTGACAACCCTCTGAGGAATAACTTTGGACCATTGCAAACTGTTTACAATGATTTAGTTCTGTTTTTCACATTTTAAGACCGTAAAAATCAGGTACGGAACCATTTACATTGAGAATACAGAGGAAAAAATAAAACACTTTTCAAAGAATAAAGATGCACTATGTAACTTTTCTGGTTGTCCAACGTCACCAAGCCAAGTCAGAGGGTCAGATTTATGGAGAGGCAAACCTGCTCACAACATGTTTTACATGTACTTTTGTGCAATAAAATATACAGTGGAACATTCCACGCAACACAGTAACAGCTCCATAGAGACCAGCAGGTCCCTTTACCAGAAAAGTTACACAGTGTACCTTTAATGAAAATTGACAGAAAGTGGGCAATATCAGTGTAATTATGTGTGTAGTTTATTAAAATAAAAATAAAAAATTCTAACCTTAGTGCCTTACCAAGTTTCTATGAACTATTCCACTGAGATGAAATATAATCTTTTTTTTGTAAAGGTAGATTTGAATCTGATCAAATCAGTTTACAGTAAAAATAAGACTCAAAGTAAAGTCAACATAGGAGTCCATATCTCACACAGTCAACACATTTATTGGGCTGCACCATTTAAGTTTAAAAATCTATATTTAACCATTATGATTAGTTGAATTCATTTCAAAGTAAAATGGTTATTTATAAAACTGAGTCAAGATTAAACCTTAAAAGGTCTTATATTACATAAAATTGACTCATGTGAGCTTTAAGCCATATTATAATGCTGTTATCACCTCAAAAACAAACCAGGAGTTGTGTTTTTTTTACATTCACACATAGCAAAAGACAAAATTTAATCTGTCAACTGGACAATTCGTTGTAGGAATGAAGACATTTCGCTGCTCATCCAAGCTGCTTCTTCACTTCTGAACAAATTGCTGGTGGACATTGCCTTATATCTATCTGAGGGGAGGGGCTAACGACACTTAAACTGTAAGGAGCTATTGTCTCCAGTTTTAGCCTTAACGACCCAAAAGTTGTTTTTTTACTCGAGGTATGCTTTCGAGGAGGCAACAGTATAACATAGTTAAAAGGTCAAAAAGTCAGTCTTGCATTTGTGTTTTTTAAAGCCCCACTGCGTAATATTTCAGCCGACAGAGCTCAGGATTGCATGTCATAAACTTGTCGCCAAAAAGCCATACAGATACAGTAGCAAAAACAACGTGAAAAAGTTATGTTAGGTTTAATATTTAGAATCTTAAAATCAAAATAATAAACTAAATTAAAAGAAAAGCAATTATTTCATTATAGGCATTTGTGTTGTTCAAAAATACCAAAATGATGCTTGCTTATTGTGAGCTTACCTCTCCGTAGGCCTGACTCATAACTTGGATATGCTGTCTCTTTGCCTGGAATGTTTCATAGTAGGGCTTTAACTACTGTAACTCTATGGAGAATCTGTTATTGGCTGAAATATTATATCGTGGGGCATTAACCATGACTAAACTAGGTCCAAAACAAAGTAAAAATTTGAATAAATTCAGAGGATCATGACTAAAGCGGAGCTAATTAATTTTTAAAATCACATTTTTATTTTAAGTTCTGAGACAAAAAAAGATCTGAGAAATCATTTTGAGATAAATTGTGCAGTGCTAAATTTGGCATCAGTTTGACACCCATTTCAACTGTCCTCATGTGTACCACGGGTGATCCTGATACTAGATACGGCCTGTCCTCCATTCTTTGAGCTAGACAAGGTAGTGACTGAGATGCTGGGAGGTCTGTGTGTGCTGCCTCAGACACGGCAGAGGGGCATCAGGAGCACTTCCACACACACACGGCCAGGCTGCCTCCGAAGAACATGTAGAGCAGGTTCTTCACCTCGTGCGTTACCTCAAAGCCAAAGCCCTCTCCGATGACTACATGCCACGAGCTGCCGAACTTCTTGTCCATAGACTCTTTGATCATCTTCGCAGCACTCTGGCCAGATACACAAAAAGCGACAATTACACAGACAGAGAACCCAAAAATTATCCCTGATTTTTAATAGCCTATCACAATAACTCATTTTGAAGTACGATATATTGTAAATCTAGACAATAAACAATAATATTGAAACTAAACCATAAAGCAGAATTATCCCTCCAAAAAAACAACAACAATTCTATATGTACAATATTATAAAACTAATATGAACTGCAATACGTAAATAACAGAATGCAACACTTCAAACTGTAGTTAGTTTGTATCTATAATAAGTCATAGAAGTTCATAATTCAAATTCCCACAGCTCAAATCTTATCATTGTGCAGAAAAAATACCAAAATGATCCCACTAGTGCAAAGAAAATGTCCGTACAATCAATATTGACCCCCCCAAAATTATTATTCCATCGATCACATATTGAACGCTACGTAAGCGTTTAAATAACCAGGAGTGCTCTTTAATACGTTTATGCCACTGTTCCACAAACTGAAAATAAATTTACACTTTGAACATCCGTGGACAGACAAAAGGTTCAGATTTAAAAGCATTAGTTATTTCTGTTTTACTTTAAGATAGTCCCTCCTAACAGTAGTTCATTTGTTTACCTGTTGTTATGGTGATGCTCACAGCGTAGTGATGTAGAACAGTGATTAACTGTTGCCAGACTACTTTTGCAGTTATACAAAACAATGCACTGAAGTGAGCCTTAGAATTCATGGCCAGGCTGCAAGTCGATATAGTATTTAAGGTATTGTGACAGGCCAAGCTTACATCTCCGCAAACCTGACTATTACTTGGCCTAGAAACTGCTAACCCTGCTTGTTTCCATGGAAATGCTGTTCCTTTAGCTCCAATATTCCACAGAATATGGTTAAGTGTGATGTCACTTCTGGGTCCAAGGCACATCAGCTGATTGAAAACAATGGAATTGCCAGATCTCCCCCAGCCCCTGACCCCTTCCTATACGGTGCTCTCACTCAGAGCAATTCGGACACGCAGCTCACTACATTCAGGTCACATGTCTGGGGGGAAAAAGTTTGCTAAACTCTGATAAAACTTGATTTCTATAATAAATAATCATCAGACTCAACTTGCACACAAATATTCATGGACTAATAATAACAATACACGTTTTTGTCAAGCTGGATCTTACGTGCATTTGTGAGAAAGTGGGCCTTACTTTCACAGATATGTTAATTTAATTTCCCATAATTTGATTTTGTTTAGTTATAGTCCACAACCACACATGCACCACTTACTTTTAGTTCCTTGAGCTATTTTGCATTCAACCAGAGTCATACTTTTAAAATAAATTCTGTCTGATAAAAAACACGTTTTATTTAAGTCTGTCTCCTACTTTGACCACATTGAATTATTATTATTATTATCATTTTATTTTTATTTTTTTTTTTATCTGAAATGATTGCTCTGTTAACAGCTCAAGCAAGTTAAGCAGCTAACGCTAACAACTTTATACAGTTTATTTAAAAGTGTAAGTGTATTCATAAACAGCAATCACAAGTGCGATAAACAAGCACTTCTTTCTGCTTTCACTTAGTCGTGTTATGTCCAGTTAAAGTCCTGAGGCCACGTTGTTGTTTTTACAACTCTCGCAACGCTCTACACAGACCACTGATGCCCACTGCTTTTCAAATTACATTGTGGGAGATTTTGAGTGCAGAATTTTCTCACTCACTGAACTTTCAAACACCACTAAAAATGACGTGACCCCTAAATGGTGCCCTAATTAGGGAATAGTGTGGACATTTAAAACTAACAACTAGATTATGTCAAGATTATGTATTATGTTAAGTGTGACAGAAAGTGTAAAAGGCTGAGGTAAAAAGCTACGCTAAGCTAGTGAGATATAAGCACACTGGTAATCCTATTGTGATAGATTATTACTACATTATTTACACATTTGATGGTTAAACATGCATTTTTGAATGTTGCTGGTTGGACCCGGAAGTGACACCATCACATAAAGTACATTTGACAGATTCACAGATTTGTCTGGTCAGATTGTATCTGAGGCAAATATTCATCATAATTTTCAATTGGCTTGCTTGCAGTTTGTGAAGAAAAGTAGAAAACAAAGTTGTAAAATACAGGAAACAGCAATTAGGTCCGCAATGGAATACCTTTACCCATGTCATCAACTGACTTCAACTGGCTCTGTGCTCAACTGTGCCCGGAAACCTCACTGTTAACGTCACTGCTTCCTGTCCAATTTTATCTCTGAGGGTTTTTGCAGAGTCGCGCTAAAATTAATAAATATTTAAAGATGAGGCGGTGAACAGAGAGCTGCGGGTGTATGTTACTGACCACATGTTAAACACTACACAAATAAAATGAATACTTCACTAAAGGACACTTCTGTGTTTAGAAAGAGAGATGTTTGTGTCTCAATGCTATCACTAATGCTAATTTTGTGGCATAATAAACAACCTGAGGAAGTTCAGAGCGACCGAAACGTTGTGTGTGGAATAAAATTGCATTAAGAGTGAGACAGTGTGCGGGAGTTTCCTTTATTCGGCATAATAAACAAACAAATTGACAAACTGAAGTATTCTACATATAAAAATGATTGCGTAGTCTTCATTTTAATTAATTTGAATTTTAATAGGTTCTTTATTTTATGTTTTCTGATTTTAATAAAAGTGACTGTTAGCTTTGAGACACAGAGAGTCTAGTGTGCTGGTGTGCACAGAGCCGATTCAATCCAAACTGCAGAGACAATTTATCCACATTTTCTTTTACATTAAACATGACTTTTCTGACATTAAACGTGATTTAACAAAATAAAGGTGTTATCATTTATTTTTATTTGTCAAATCATATCTGTTGTATAATAATATAATTTTGGTGAAGTGTTACACTTCACCAAAATTACAAAACTAGAAAAGACTGGGCAAGACTTTTAATTAAATCTTAAATATAATGGTGTTAACTGTGTTTTATAGAAATGAGTAGTGTATGTGCAGTCTAGTCATATGCACTTCCTATGCACAATCCTATGGAATAAAACATATCTATCTTCATGGAGAATGTTCTTAAGTGTGATTTTAACCTCCTGGCTGTATCTGAACACTATTCCCCACTTCGGGCACTATTTAGGGGTGAACTCAAGTAGTGCACTCAAAATTTCCTCCAATGCACCTTGAAAAGTAGTGTGCATGATCACTAGACTGGACCACAATGCATAGTGAGAGTTGGAAAAACAACAGCGGACCATGACAGGTCTTTAACTGGGCACAACACGACTGAATGAAAGCAGATAAAAGCTTTGGTTTATGGCACTGTTGGCCATATGGCACATTTATGGCACATTCTTAAATTAACTGTTACTGTTACTCTTACTGCTGTGTAAGGTTGCTAGTGCTAGCTGCTATTTACGTGAGATCCAGCTTGACAAAAACTTATGGTTATTATTAGTAAATAAATAGTAAATAAATACTGTGCCAGTTCAATCTGATCATTATTTATAACACAAATCAAGTTTTAGCAGAGTTTAGTCTTTAGACTATTTTTTTACCTAACACCAGAGTCATATGGCCTGAAGGTAGTGAGCTGCATGCATCGCTCTGTGAATGTGTGCATTATAGAGTCTGGTTAAGAGTACAGCGCTGTGTAGTGAATGAGGGGTTAGGGGCTAGGGTGGACATTTGGACACATCCTCTATTTCAATTGGTGGCTTGCAGTTTCTTGAATTTGATGATGTCACACTACCAGATGGGGGAATCATGAATTTGACTTGGTCATGAAATATTCAAAATGCAAATTCACAAATGTTGACCCTGATCATTTATATCATTGACCAGACCCCAGAAATCACTGTATTGCAAGAAAAATCTGCATTTTAAAAATACTTATTTTTAGCTGCCCCCCATCTGTATTAAATAATATTGGCCTACAGAATGTTGTAATATCATCTGAAACCCAGCAATGAAATCATGCAAGTGACAGCAGGTAACAAGTCCCCTCCAAGTTATATACTTTGCCTTTAAGGTCAACCATGGGAGGGATCACTGAACACATGCAAGCCCTCCTCTTAAATGTCCACACTTTAAAGGAAAAGTATCTGATTCCCACCTCATTGTTGGTTGCAAACTTTTCACAAGGCCGTGACACACAGCTCCATCGTCTCCACCCGCATTTCCTCCGGCATATCCGTGTGCTGTGGGGAGGGTGTGGAAATACAACTGTCAGCATAGTTTATAGGGATGAGATTTTGACTAGATTCATAATAAAGAATTTGTGCAGTTTAATTTAAAAACATACTTGAAGTTGGGTTTTGTTTCAATCACACATGTTTAACACACAAATTCTGCATATTTAGGCTTACCACAAGACACCTTGTGATGCCATGTGGTAATTACGGGAAGTGCTCCATTGAATTTTTAAACTCCATACGCATTCACAATGTCAGTCCTGGAATTGCCCATTTCTACTGAATAAAAGGTAAAACGTAGCTGTTAACTTGAAAACTACCGCTTCATGACATCATAAGGTGGATCAGAGCATTCTGAGCTTTGAATATGTAGAAGACTAATAATGCAGGATGTCGGAATGAAAGAAAATACAACTCCAGGTATGTTTTAGATGAAGGAAGAGCAACATGGCTTAAAGCACACAAGAGTATAATAAGCATAATAAAGGGTCTTTAGTATTTTTGCTGTAATTTTGGAACTAAATCTTCTCAAAAGGTGTAACTCGGCAACGTTAACCTTTTCCTTTTTGGGCATCTCAAATATTTTACAATTTTTAAACAATTTTATCTTGTAAGATCTTGTCCCATCCCTAAATAGTTTGGATTTAAAAATCCCTGTATAATTCCAATATGTAGATTATCCCTCAAGTGAGACATTAACATCATTAATGGATTGAAGAATGATGAACAATTTGGACCGTTGCCATAGCGATCATGAACAGTCAACAAAAACATCATAAGTTTGAAACAGTCCTCAAAATGCTGCCTATAATAAGAAGCTGAAAAACATGGATTGATATGGGAGTGACATCACGCTGGGAGGACAGCATGGAAGAAAAGTTCCAAACACAGTTACCATGGTGACACAATTCACACATTAGCAAACATGGTACCATAAGGTGTTTGGTTTTTTACCAAAAGAGTATAGCAAGTGAAAACCTTAGGCTAATGCTAGCTACCTTGTGACTGAAATTGGTTTGCCTGGCATGTTTGACAGTATTGCATTAGACTTAGCAATCTCCATGAAGACAGGCAAGATCAGTCAAATTACTGGTCAGATCTTTGGAGAGGCAACCCCATTCACAGTAAGAATGCATGTTGTTGTTTTTTAGGTATTTTTGCTATAAAACCACCTTTAATTTAATGAATGCACAATAGATGAGTTTAATGCCATACTGTGGATATTTTTGGCAAAACATTTCAATGGAGATAGACTGGTGATGTACCCTCCACCAGAAAAGTAACACTGCACTCTAGTATTCCAGTTATGAGACTTATCCCAGTTATGATGGTATTCCAGATATGACTTTATTGGTGTTAAAGTGTGGTTCTATTAAACAGTAGACTGCTTTACTTTTTTCACAGGTATAAAATATTATTACTTAAAAAGTCCTGGTCGACATGCCCATTATTCTGGATACTAACAGACTATCCCAGTGAGGGTATCCTGGTTTCTCATAGCCAGGATACTGGCTTATCCGGGATGCTGAAATCAGGATACTGTGTTTACACGGACACACACCAAATCAGGATCATAACCAAAATACTTGAGCGAATGTAAACAAACTTTTTGTGGACCTTAAAGAGTAATCCTTTAAACACCTTTAAATCAGCTCACCTGAGCAAAGTCAGTTCTTTATAATCAGATTGTTTAACCAAGCTCATATCAAAGTCTGACTGATCTTCAGATAGTGCAGTGCCACCAGTTAGCTCTAGACATCATGTGAAAAGTATCAGTAAATGGTGGTTTTCTCTGTAGATGACTGACCCTGATCAGAGGAAAGCTGTGCAGCCTCTTGTAGTCGGCCTCTTCCTTCTTCCCCTCAGTGGTCGCTGCCATCACCAGCTCTGCAATGACATCGAGAGTTAAGATTCACTATACAAATACAAGAAGCTGTGCATATGGCTTATGGTTCATATCTCTGTAATTACTGTGCATGTTCATATTAACAAAGTCAAAGGCATAAAAGTGAGACTTACAAAAATTAAGTTTCACTTTTGTGAAAAGCTGTGACATCCTATCCACAGCTTTTCTTAGTCAAAGCTGTGGATAGGATGTCACACTTTATGATTACAGTTATTGTGAGAAGAACCATCATAATTATTCAAGCTCATTGATACTGTACAATTATTGACACTGCACCACAAGCAAATAAACAAAAGTGAGTCACAATAACAGAAAACACTGGATTTTTTAGAATCTGATTGCCAAAAGAACTTTTCTATTACCTGGGGACCTGCAGGCACCACGTCGTTGAAGACACCTGATTTAATGGATAAACATTCTTCAATGAATTGAAAGAATGTATATGGTTAAATCAGAGCTATTCAGCAAAATCAACTTTTCAGAGCTGTTAACCATGTCATAGTTGTTTCCCCTTCTCATTTATGCTTTCGAAGTTGTATTTGGAGTGATTCGTGCATGTTGGAGCAATCTTTAGTCGCTCATTTTCAAGATGCCATATTGTGATCCGTTTTCACCGCCACCAGAACATGCTTTATACTTCTTTCTCTAATTTAATTTTCTTAATCAGTCATATGTGTAGAATTTGCCAGCATTGCGTAGTCATTTTGGTACAAATGAAAAAAAATAAAAATTCAGCTGCTAACTAGCATGATCTGCAGCGATCCATGGGAGGGTCCGACATATGCAAGGCTCTTTGTTTTAATGATGTTTAACTCCCATTGGGCACAGCAGTTTTCTAACGTGGAAGTCAGCTGACTTGTTTCTTTTATTAAGTCGTTTTAGATGGATATTGTGATTTAAAATGTCCAAATTATAACATAATGGTCCATAGGTGTCAGAGATAATAACTATAAATATAGCCGATACAAGCACAACAATTTAAATGAAGGTATAATTATCCACCCATCCATTTTCTTCCGCTTATCCGGTGCCGGGTTGCGGGGGCAGCAGTCTAAGTAGGGACTCCCAGACTTCCCTCACTCCAGACACGCCCTCCAGCTCCTCTGGTGGGACCCCAAGGCGTTCCCAGGCCAGCCGAGAGACATAGTTCCTCCAGCGTGTCCTGGGTCTTCCCCGGGGCCTCCTCCCGGTGGGACATGCCCGGAACCCCTCCTGAGGGAGGCGTCCAGGAGACATCCTGAGCAGATGCCTGAGCCTCCTCTTGACGTGAATGAGCAGCGGCTCTACTCCGAGCTCCTCCCACTTGGTGTAATAATAATAATAATAATAATAATAATAATAATAATAATTATTATTATTATTATTATTATTATTATTATTATTATTATTAAAAAAACAAACCGAAAAACGTCCTAGCTGTCCTATGGAGTGGGGCATGGGGTTGTTAAAAGATGATGTTCAATAGTCAATGGAATTGAAGTCTGTGCCAATGTTAACTTGCACAAAGGTGTAGTCTAGTACCTCTAAATCTAACTACTTTTACATTCACGGTTCTAAGGTGAAACTAATATACTGGAACGGTTAATGCATTTACAGACATTTATGAGTACAGTTTCTACAAAAATCTGCCTTCAGGACCTAAAACCTGAGATCAACATTTGTGGACTTTTTGTTAGCAGGTCCCATACAAAATAGTCACTCGTCTATGGCGTGCTGCTGGCCCCTGCACCCATTTAATCCGAGATTCTACAACATGAACTAGAACACAGCAAACACAAACAACAACAACGTTAGCTCAATCATGCTATCAGACTACTAGATCTAGATCTGACGGGCTAAATAAAGAAAACATCAACCAGATCGTCCCTCCAAAAGCCACGCTAAAATATACCGGATATACACTCGTGAGAATAGGACAAAACATGTCAGAAAAATATGCCATAATGTTCCATGGAGGTATTCGTTAGCTTTAGCACCGTTGTCGCTACTGACCGTCCTCTTCTCCAAACGCGCTCCTTTAAAGCCGTGCTCTTTCTTCACTTTCGCCCCGTTTTTGTCCCGACAGACCCGCAGACTGGACCGTGAGCTGGGACTGCGCACAGGAGCCTCGGATCTGCGGTCGTTAAGGAAACATTTGTACACAAACCCTCACAACAACACGCACGGGACAACACTTCCGCATCGGGGTCTCCTTCTGCACTGGGCAAGAGGCTTGAAGGTGCACTACTGCCTTTTTACGCTTTCATTTCAATCGCCTGCTCTATTGAAAACTGCCAAAATTACCATCAAAACTCTTAGACTGTGTGTAATTTTCGTATTTTGATTATTGAGATAATTGTCATTATTTTTGTTTAATTTAATACTTACTTAAAAGTACATGATTTGGGGTTATTTGGTATTCTTTTATGATTAACATGATTATTTGGTGACTATTTGGTAAGTAAATAATTAGATTTATTTTGAGTTTCCCTTTAATTAATTATTACCAATGTTTAACATAAGGTTTACCTCAGTAATGTTTATTGTTTGGATTATTTTGTGGTCTACGGCTCCTTATGTAAGATGTGTGCAGGTGCACCCTGGGAAAAAGTGGAGTGAAACCAAACGATTTTTGACCTTCTGTAGCCCTGTAAACCTTATTTTGCGCTGTAAAATGCAAACACTCAGTAAAGAGATTTTAATTGTATTTGGATCCTTCCATGGATTTATTATATATTAACTTTTGGGGCATTTTAAAAGGTGGAAAAGGTGTGCAAAGCATCAAGCTATGGCTTCACAAATGTTTGGGCTTTACAATAATAAATGTACATCATACCAATTTGTGTGTTCTATTTTACAGTTTATCCAAATACTTATGCTGAAGAAAATTGTAAGATGTCAGAAATAAATACAACAAAGCCACCTTTGAGATATGAGACTTGCACCAACATCACACTAGATTTACAGTATGTGTGTCAGACGTCTCTGCTCATTTCTCTCCTCAGGCCCTTCTCCCTGTTGGGTTAATGTGTCAGATCTGTTGTTGCTAGATTTTGGGAGGTCACAAACTGTAGTTTTTGCTGTTCTGTTTTAATTTCTATATTGAAAGTGACTGAGTTTGGACCTATGTCCTTTATCACATGAGAACAGATCTGTAGCATAGAAGAAACAAAGTGAATTCAGTAATCATGTGTGTTTGTGAATGAGACCTGTGTCAAGTGTCTGAGAACTGTGTGAACTGTTGAGAAATGGTCCAGGTGATTTGACCACCTGAGCCCCTGTTCAGATACATGTTGAAATCAGATAATCAAACTAAACTTGTCTCCATTGAACTCAGACGTTATGTATGCTGTGCATTTCAAAGCTAATCATTAAGCAAGTTATGATGCGTCTGATGGGTACTTAAACAGTCACTTTAGAGATGTAAAACTAGGAGACAGTAAAGACAGGAGACAGTCATGAGGAGACAGTCATGGGAGACAGTGGTCTTTGACTTCAATGATGCCTGAATAAATGACAATGATGAAACTGCCTGCGCCCTCCCAATTATTGCTTTTTGCCGTCATTTCTCAAAGCTGACAAGTTGAAAGACTCAGTGTGACTTTTGAAACTGACTCATATATTTCAAAGAAAACTGACTTTTAAACACTTGAAGAGACTACCTTAGACACATGTGACACATTTTATCATGAGCTCTGCCATGTTTATTGATTCCAAACTGTAGTGGTGCAACAGCAATGTGCATGAACCAGGAGTCAAGTGCCCTAATATTCTAGCTAAATTAATTCATTATTACAGATAACAGTATTAATTAGTACCGTAAAGCTCATGTTCTTTCCTATTGACTGCTGGTCTGTTCCTGGGTCACTTCCTGATCTCCTGCTATGCTGCTCAATTATACATGTGGCCTAATGACCCCCTACAGTGAGAAGACCTCCCTCACAACATGCAGACATAACACTCAGACACACAGATAACACACAGAGATAATATTCAGGGACAACACTCAGAGAAAAAACTCATTCAGAGACAACATTTAGAGATGACACTCATACTGTAAGAATGTTTGTTTCTGGTGTAAGTATTAAAGAGGAGAACATAAAGTCAGAAGGGTTTTACTGAGTTCCACACAGGTAAAGTGGACAACAAAGCAACAGACTCTCCGGAAAGGATACGGAGAGAGTCCTGAGATGTGCATGTTGACAGCTTTTCTCAATGTATGTGTGTGTAAGGCGGGTCCTCCTCTGATCTGCATGCTATTACACATTAAGAAACTTAAAAGTAGTCGAACATGGTGACACCCCCCCACCCTCTTAGAGTGAGGGGGTCACACATTCGTGACCAAAACATAGCTGTTCTCTTATTGTCCACATATCCTTGTAAGGCCCCACGCTGGTCTCCATAGTGTCTTGGTGATCCACACATTCCATATACACTGGTGGGCACATGTTATTTACCTTAGCACTAGTAAATCAAGATACCAGTTTGATGTAGTGCTGCACTGCCAGAAAATACCTTAAAATATACAACACACAACACTATATATATATATATATATATATATATATATATATATATATATATATATATATACTCTTAACTCTTAAACTCTTAAACTCCATTCTCCATTCCATTTTGTACATAGATGTAAATAGTGTGGGATTCTTTGATGCTGAGATTTATAGACTATTTTATTTTATTTTTTATATCTTTTATATTTTTTACTGTTTTTGCACTGTGTGTGACACTTTATATTTATTCTTATTCTTTAAATTTCTATTTCAAATTTCTATTCTGTGGTTGTGGGATCTTAGAACGAAGAGAATTTCCCCTCGGGGATCAATAAAAGTGATTCTGATACAAAAAAAAAAAAAAAAAAAAAAAAATTGTATATATATATATATATATATATATATATATATATATATATATATCTTTCACATGGGGGACCCGGGTTCGATCCCCCCCAAGGGCACAATGAGCAATATGAGCGAATGAAACTAACTAGTAACTCAGTATTCCAACATTCGCAACTGCACACTTTGAAAGCATTTGACGAGGTATACTACTGTAACGGCAGGGGGGAGCCAGACGCAGCTCAGAGTACATCAACTCCCGCTGAGCGAGCGACTGATAAAATCATGACCCGCTCTGATCACACAGGCAACCCCGACACCACCTGCAAAGTACATCTCCTGACAGATGTGAATGCAGTAAAGAAACCCGTCTCTCCACAATAAGGAAGTTCATGTCAGGCATCATTGTGGCTAAGATAAATGGGCACATCGAGAATCAGCGTTTCACTTTTATGCAGCTAAAACCTGGAACAGTCTTCCTGAAGATGTGAGACAGGCCTCTACTTGACCATGTTTATTTTTATTCTGCACTCTTTTGTTTTAATGTTTTAATGTCAATTTTATGATGATTATTTGTGATTATTTCATGTTTGATTTGTGTGATTTTAATGTCTTTCTTATTCTGTAAAGCACTTTGAATTACCTTGTGTACGAATTGTGCTATACAAATAAACTTTATATATATATGTATATATATATATATATATATATATATATATATATATATATATATATATATATATATATATATATATATATATATATATATATATATATATATATATATATATATATATATATATATATATATATCTCAGGGGCCTCTTTGCACAGCCTACACCTTGGCCCCTGAGACAATCCAGCACATAACTGCAGGGTGTAAGATGCTGCCAGGGGAAAGCATACATGGAGCGGCATAACCAAGTGGCGGGCATAGTGTACAGAAACATCTGTGCAGAGTACGGACTGGAAACCCCCAGGTCAAGGTGGGAAACACCTCCAAAGGTAGTGGAGAATGATCGAGCCAAGATCCTGTGGGACTTCCAGATACAGACTGACAGAATGAAGATGGCGAATCAACCGGACATAGTGGTGGTGGATAAACAACAGAGCAAAGCCGTTGTGGTGGACATTGCAGTACCAAGCGATGGGAACATCAGGAAAAGGAGCATGAGAAACTAGAGAAATACCAGGGGCTCAAAGAAGAGCTGGAGAAAGCCTGGAAGGTGAAGGCCTCAGGTGCCGGTGGTCATCGGAGCACTAGGGGCAGTGACCCCCAAACTGGAGGAGTGGCTACAGCAGATCCCAGGAAAACATCAGACATCTCAGTCCAGAAAAGCGCAGTACTAGGAACAGCAAAGATACTGCGCAGAACCCTCAAGCTCCCAGGCCTCTGGTAGAGGTCCCGAGCGTGGAAAAAGAGGGGATAAAGACCACCCGTGGAGGGTGAGGAGGATATATTTATATATATATATATATATATATATATATATATATATATATATATATATATATATGCCTGCCTGCCACTGCCTTACCTGCAGGTAGATGTAAGGCAGTGGGCTCCAGTAATCTGATCAGAGCTGACTTGGATGAGCAGCGAAACGTTTTCACTCCTACAACGATTTGTCCAGTTGACAGATTTTAACTTTTTTGAACGTCTTTTGCTATTTCATACCACTGTTTGAAAAGAGGGAGTCTGGGGGTTTGGGTTTCAACATCTCATTTAACCTGATTTTAAAGATCTTATATTATTTGAAATTGACTCTGCTGAGCTTTAACAGATGTTAGAATGTTGTTACCTCCTCAAAAAACATACCTGGAGTTATAATTTGTTTCATTCACACATTTGCATATCCCTGTATTATAAGGCTTTCTGCATCTCAAAAACTGAAAATGCTCTGTTCCACCTCTTGATGAATGTAGTGGTCGTTTTCAAGTTAATAGCTCTTTAGTTCAGCAGAGATTGACAATTTCAGGGCTGAAATCATCCAACTGATTCTAGTGAAGGTGTATGAATTTTAAAAACACAGAGGAGCACTTCCTGTATTACCACATGACATCACAAGGTGGAACAGAATGTTATCTGTTTGAGAGAACTTGGCCTAAATATACAGGGTTTGTGTGTTAATCATGTGTGAATGAAACAAAAAGGAATGTTTTTGATGAGGAAGCATCATGATCAGAAAATAGAGTAATACGGGCCCTTTAAGTCTTGATTTAGAGCGACTGTTGCTCAAGTCATTTTTTCTCTCCTATAGTTCCTCTGATTTGGTCCAAGCCCTAGATTATTACCCGTATACTCCAGGTGTAGTCCTCACATTCTCACATGGCTCCTGTGGACGGTGTGCTTTTAGAGGGGTTGGAGGTGAGACAGCAGAGGCCTAACACAGCCATAAAATACGGGCCCTGGCAGTTTCATTGTGTTTATATGTTCTCTGCAGGTACCTTCACCTTGGCTTTTTCACAGACACCTCGACAGGAGCTTCGGAAATGAGGATGTTTGACGTTTCGCGCCTGCGCACTGATCTCAGTGTCTCCATGGAAACTATTGAGCGGAGCTTGGCACCGCGCTAACACCCAGCATCCCTCAGAGCATCACTGAACCGTGATCAGACTACACTGCTCGGATCCACGCTTTATCTCACAGCGGCAACATGAAGTTTATGGTGGTGCTCGTGGGCGCGGGCAGCCTTGCCTTCCTCGGTGCGGTCATCTGCATCATCGCCAGCGTTTATCCACGGAAACGGATCGCTCCTGACGGGGACAACAGCACATCCTCGGAAGGCCTACTACGGCCCCTGGAGTCCGCGGCCGTGGCTCAGGCGGGGCCGCTGGGCGCGCTCCATGGAGGGTCCTCATATGACGGGGGCAACGGACTAGGCGGGCTGGATCTGGACCTCCCAAGTCTGAACGAGCTGGGCCAGAACCCTGGGCTGAGCTTCAGTCGCCTGGTCTGCACCCCGTTGCCGCTCGGAGACTGCGGCGGGCGGGTACAGGCCGACGAGCCTCTGCCTGGAGCCGCGGATGAAGACTGGAGCAGTCTGCGCGCCACCGCGGATGAGTTGCAGCAGGTGATTCTTCAGCAGAACCAGCAGATCCTCATGGACCAAAGGACCATCCGTGAGCTCACGGGGAAATTGAGCGAGTGCGAGAGTGGCCTGGAGGAGCTGCCTGCCCCCGAGCGCAGTGTCGACGTGTGGAGCGGCAATCGCCGCATTATGGCGGGGGATGAGGTGGGCTCCACGGCCGCGCAACTACAGACGGCACGGGCAGTGGAGGAGCTTGCCCGGGCCATCATGGACCTGAAGGACCGCATCGAGAAACTGGAGGTGGGTAGGCGTAGAAAGTGTTTTTAACAATTCAATGTGTGTGCTCGTGCACTCGCCCCATCTCTCCAAGAAGCGTGCGCTGGTCACGTGCGCGTGACTGCCGCGTGCCCTCTTGTACACCTTCAGGGTGATCAATAATTCACGAGTGTGTGCACGCGTTCAGCCAAGCCCCCAGGCGCACACTTGTGTTTGCCTCATATCTCCCGCACGCACAAAGTTCACACACGTGCCTCTTGGTATAGGATATAGAAAATCCCTGAAAGTTGCTGAAAATTGATACAGTGTCATACTGTGTGAATGTTTACACTTGGGTATTTAATGGGGTTTTTATTGGGTTTGCACTTAACATGCTATGAGGATGCTCCAAACGCAATTTCGTTGTTATATGTGACAATGACAATAAATTATTGAATTGAATTGAAAGTGTTGTGGAATACAGACATATGGGCTCGTGCCATATTAAAAACAGCTCTCTGTTTATGAGCCGAACGCGGAGCTAGATAAGGAGGCGCGCGCAGCACCTCTTCACAGACGCACACGGATCCACTGATCTGATGTTGGTAGAATGACTTAAGCACTCGTCAAAAGCATATTTTTAAAATATATTAAACCATTACCACAATAATAGTAATTTGGATTCATAAACATATACATTCGTAAATGTACTCTGTGCTCTACGTAACTGTGCGTCATGTACATCCATACACCAGTCCATGTACCGCTATAGCTCTATAACCTACTCCCCTGTGTGATCTCAGGCGGAGATCGGGCCTCCTGCTCTCAACCGCTCTGATTCCTTCTCTGGGGCTAGTCCCAGGGGAAGGCCCTCCACCCCGCCTTCACCGGCACCAGGGTCCCCGAAGCCCCACAGACCAGTTCACCCGTCCAAACCCGCGTCTAAGGGCCCCGCGACTCGACCCAAGGGTCCCTGGAGAGTGGAGGACCTAGAGGGCGAGCTGGAGAGGAAGATCAAAATGCTGGAGAGGGAGCGTCAGGCGATGAGGAAGGAGACGCAGGGGCCCCAAGACAAGATGAGCTCCGGAGGGGAGAGTGTGAGCCCGCCACAGCACGGTCAGGCCTGCTTCTTACATGCAGTAGACATTGTTGGGAAGAATACTTTAACAAATATTTAGTTACAGAATATTGAATACCTGCATTAAAATGTTTTTTTTTTGTCCTGTTACATGGGCCAATCACAGTACTGCATTCTGAATACTTGCTTTAACACCAAGTTGCAACATATTTTAGTGAAAAATACTACATAGAATTACAAACTGCTTTTTTTTATTTTTTATTTTTTTTACCTGGACAATTGCACACACACATTGCAAGAACAACTTTGAATGTGACTTTGAACATTAAATGGTAGTACTCTCTTTTATATTACCATGTGGCCTTACCTGTGTAATTCCTCAGTCATCCAGGTAGGTTTGATAGTGGTCTGTGCTCTGTGGGCATATACTAGTCTACATGGTCTGATGGTGGTTATTCACTGACATCATTTTATTTGAAGAAATCTCAAACAAAATGTGTTTCTTTGCTTTTTATTGCTTCGTTTTTGTCAATTGAGCTTTTGTTTCCACCCCACAATAATTATTTCTTGTGGCCCAGAAAGTAAATATTTAGCAGAGTTGTAGACTTTTATATTTGATCAATTAAGACACCATCTTTAATTTAACACAATCTGACCATAAAGAACTGGCTTAGCTGGAACTACAACATCTGAGCTGATTTGTCCTGTTAAACAAGTCTCTAACACATAGCATCACGCTCACAAGCTAATATAGCCAGCGTTTTTTCCAGTTAGTAATTTTTATGGAAAATCGCTTAAATGTTCGTTTCATGTTTGAATACATTTTATATTTTTTCTTAATCTTAAACATGTTTTGGCTGTGTTTGCCTATGTGTGCATTGTGTCACAATGGTGGATGCTCAACATTCTGCCGTATGCACACATGCAGAACACCCCCAGTGATGTCACTGCAAAATATCAATATAAAGAGTGTATAGTCTTAGATTAGCAGCTGTGTCTCATCTTCTCCAGGCCTGAGCGAGCCTTCGTTCCCGGATGGTTTTGTGCTCTCCTTCCCCATACGCACTAACTACATGTATGGCGTGGTGCGACGAGAGGTGACCGAGATGTACGCCTTCACGGCTTGCCTGTGGCTGCGCCCCACAGAGGGAGGCATTGGGACGCCCTTCTCCTACTCTGTCCCCGGACAGCCCAATGAGCTGGTGCTCCTGCAGGGGGCGCATAACCCAGTGGAGCTGCTCATCAACGACAAGGTAAAGACTGCACACATGCAGATACCAGATCTGAAGTAGGACTCTAAAGTAGAACTTTAGATCTGAACTTAACCAGATCTTAAATAGGACTTGACTTTGCACCTTGTTTAGGTGGACTTGAGACTTTGTTCATAGCCTCAGACTTGAGACCTGGCTTTATTTTGGATTGGGACTGATTCAGACCTGGTCATTTGGTGGTACAGGTTCAGACCAGATTACACTTACCAAGGTCATTTGATGCTACAAGTTTATGCTGCTTTCGAGGCTTCTGGGAGGTCAGACATTTCCCAGTGAATAATATGAGCTCTGGCCTCAGAGTGTTCCAGCTGAATGAACTCATGTAAACAATATGGCTAATGCTAAAGTGTAGGCTAAAGACAAATAAATATTATATCGATCTCTCGAAAAGAGTTCTGTAAGATTTAACCTGTAACAAACGTTGACATGGTTTATCTGATGTTTTAGGTCAGATCTACTGTTTTTGGTGATTATCATTGTCATAATACACCACAGTTTAATTAAGTTGGAGCTCACAAGTTGGAATCACTAGTTTGAGGTGAAAAATATCCTAGTTACCAGTTCCTAGGAATGCACCATTACTCTCAGTGTTTTAGTGACCTATTATCAACACCATTGTAAGGACTATTTACCATTAGAAATATTCTCTTTTGATTTGTCAATGATATAGTTTTCACTAATGATTGTCTTATTTTGTTTTTGTTTAATTTGATTTGTAAAAATGTAAAAAGTGAACATGAGTACCATGTGTGCAGGTGGCTCAGCTGCCCCTGGACCTGCTTCGGGGCCAGTGGCAGCATGTGTGTGTGAGTTGGACACTCCGGGATGGCGTGTGGAAGGCCTACCAGGGGGGCCGGCTGAAGGGCCGAGGGGAGGGGCTGGCAGCCTGGCACCCCATCAAGCCCGGAGGAGTGCTTATCCTAGGCCAGGAGCAGGTCAGTGTGGGTCTGGGACACTGGAGAGGCACACAGCAGCCATCATAGTGCTGACAATAATTCCTTTCTATTAAAGTCCTATATTACACAAAATCGACTTTTGTGAGCTTTAACCCTATAGCGTCGCAACCAATTGTGCTATCATGTAAATTCAAACGGCATCTCAAAACAGAGGCATGGTGCTCTAAGGACTGAGCACATTATACACCATTATAGCCTAGACTTTTTTTCTTTTTTAGCCATAAAAAATATGTTAAAGGAGGTATCAGCCTGTACGTTTGCCTTTTTTTTCCACACAACTACCTCTATTTTACATATCCATCCTTATTTTTCCTTTGATGATCAATGATCAAATAACTGACTGGGAGAATCCCAGCGGCACCTGCACTCTGATCGGTCATCTTCAAGGGACAAAGTAAGCCCATTACCGCAATGACAGTAACATATTTAAAGAGCCCCATGCCTCTGCTTTGAGATACCGTTTGAATTTACATGACAGGACAATTGGTTGTGGAGTTACGATAATGGAAAGTCCGCAACTGCGAGTTTATTGGCGGCGATAGCATCTGACGCAATAGGGTTAAGCCATGTTAGAATGTTGTTACGTCATCAAAAACATATCTGGAGTTGTGTTTTGTTTCATTCACACATGTTTGAGTTTTCCTGGATTATTGGGTTTCTACATTTTCAAAGATCAAATGCTCTGTTCCACCTTGTGATGTCATAAAGTGGTAGTTTTCAAGTTAACAGCAACCTTTTTACTTTTAGTTCAGTAGAGAAATTCCAGAGCTGAAATTATCCAAATGATTCTAGTGAAGGTGTATGTAGTTTACAAAGTGGAGCATTTACTGTTTTACCACCTGACATCACAAGTTTGCTATGTTTTTGATAAGAAAACAACATTATAACATAGATCAGCATAATACAGACCCTTTAATAGTAATTATTTATAAGAATACATGCTGATTATTGTATTCATCATTACCCCCATCAAAAATTATTATTATTAAGTAAGTATTAATATTGGTAAATAAACAATGTATCTTATGTATAGGTGTCAAAGTCCCCTTACAATAGGAAGACATACATTGTCCTAAAAATACACACAATACTGGTAACCGCAGTGACTTTGCTATTCATTACTTTGTGTAAATCAGCTCTTTATATCAGTAATAACCATTCAAAAGTGTCAATATTAAGTCAAAATATTGCAACCCAATGTCCAATTCAGTGTGATATATGTATTATTTCTTCTATGCATGGTGGGCAGAATAATTTGGGAAAATGTTGAATTGTGATTTAGATTAATTGGAATTAGATTTGCAATTTGTGTTTTAATAAAAGGTTTCTATTCAAAGTTCACATTTTAAACATGTCCAGAAGAACTGACAAAAATAATAACATATGAACTGACAAACTAATACAAGATGATTTCGATTCTGCAGACCTATCTCAGAGGATAAGCCATAGAAATACTTGAATACCTGGATATTGCATGAACTTAATTCACTTGAATGAAATGAACATTCAAAGATGGGTAGAGTAGATAAAATGTTTTTGTATTTGTAATGACAGAAGCAAATCATTTAACTGTATTTACTACACAATGATGTAATTGGTAGTATAACATCAAGTTAAAAATAGATCTAGTAACTAAATATAGATGAAATTAATTTCCATCTTAAAGGTGACATGTCAGATATACTTTTGTGAGCTTTTGGCCATAATGGGGTTTAACATGAGTTTATTCAAAGTTGTATTTCAATCATAGACGGTATGTAGCTAACCTGCTAGCTGGCACACACCAAAAAGGAAGTAATCATGGGCACACTTCTGGCTCCATCGACTCTGGCTTCAGTTAACTTTACATTGAAAAATTGTCACCCTGCAGTGAGCCTCGTCATTTTGGTCTTAAATTTTCATATTAACCCGCTCTATATGATTCTGATCCTTCTTTCCTCAAGGTCACTCCCAATAGTCTTAGCAACAGGTTTGATTGACAGAGTTGCTAAGTGCCCACTCCCTGCTAAACCGGTGGTGAGGGCGGGAAAGAGCGTTGCCTTAAACAGCCTTGCTCCAAATTAGCTCTTTGGTTGCTATGATACTTGCAGTCGGAGTTCCAAATAGGGAACTGGGCTCCAAATTCGTCAGAATAAGTGTTGGCCTCAATGTTAGCCGAGCGCTGTGGGGATGTCACACTCACTTAGTCCACTTAGTTCATACAGTTTATGATTTCAATTCACATTACTTGTGATTGCTCACCGAATTCAGACTCTGGTCCATAGATGTAAAGGTCTATAATTTTGGTTTATAAAATCATGCTATACTTACGTTATAAGACTAAACCTCCCAAAAAGCATAATATGTATTATTGAACACATTTGTTAAAACAATATTTAATTTTAGCTAGTTTTGCAAGATTATAGAAAAAAAAAAAATCAAAAACACATTGATAAGTATTCAGATCCTATACAACAACTCAGGACCATCATATGGCTTATTAAAGGCACACCCTCCCATTTGAAACAAATCTCAAAGACATATGTGCGAATTGATACTAAGCACTCACAACTTCCAATACATTACATATTCCACTATATGATCCAATCAGAGTAAGCTACTGTAGTGAATATTTACAATACTTTATACACTGCAATGTATGAAATGACTTACTTTTCCAACACTGGTTGTTGTGTAGATCTAAATGCTGATGTGATGTTGTGCTGTTTTGTAGGACACTGTGGGGGGACGTTTCGACGCATCACAGGCTCTGGTGGGTGAGCTGTCCCAGTTTAACCTGTGGGACCGTGTTCTCAAGCCTGCTGAGGTGTCTGCTCTGGCTGACTGCAGCTCCTCTGCTCTGGGGAACATCGCTCCCTGGACAGACCTGGATGTGGATGTGTACGGAGGAGCCACCAAAGAGTCCACTGAGCCCTGCCATGGGGCCCACAAGCTTCCCAGTCCCAACCAGTGAGAGGTGCCCAACCAGTGAGGGCCCAACCAACCAACCTCTCCACATGTAACTGTGTTGTGTCTTGTATTGGCAGGTTTCAGATAACATCACATTAGAGTTATAATGTTAAACGAGACAACACAGGAAAAATTATGATATTGTTGATGTGCCAGTGTTGTGGTGTGGTTGGATGCATATAGCACATTGAGGTTCAGCATCAGTGGATCGTGATGTTTTTGGAAAAAAATCATATCAATAGATACATGAATTCTGGCTCTTGCTCTCTTATGGTTTTGACTGTACTCAATTTCCACATGCTCCTTAAAGGGCCCATATTGCACTGTTTTCTGATCTATGTTATAATGTTGTTTCCTCATCAAAAGCATACCTGGAGTTTTGGTTTGTCTAATTCACTCATGTTCAACATGACGTCATGTCTTGTGGTAATACAGGAAGTGCCCCACTGTGTTTTTAAACTCCATACACCATTTGGATGATTTTCAACCCAGAAATTGACTTCTACTGAACTATGGGAAAATTATCTTTTAACTTGAAAACTATCACTTCATGACATCACGAGGTGGAATGGAGCATTTTGAGCTTTGGGAATATAGACAGGCTAATAATAAAGGATTACGCAAATTTGTGTGAATGAAACAAAACACACCTTCAGCTATGTTTTTGATGAGGTAACAACATTATAACATGGTTTAAAGGTCACAAGAGTGAGTTTTGTGTAATATAGGACTTTTAAACCAGGTGTACACTGCAGTTTGGACATCTCCTCATTCCTAAGAACTGGACACAAAATCATCTGGTCCCACATCTGTTTCAGTTTAAAGTACCCATGACAGGTTGAAAAACAAAATTTATTCTTGTAAGAAATGATGACATCACTATAGGGAATTCCATTACGGTTATCATGTAGCAACCACTGGCTACACTGGCTCAAAATGTTAATGCTGAATAGCTGGATCCAGAGCATAGCTAGCCTGCTAGCCGCTGCATTCCGCATAGGAAGTGAACATGGCTGTGCTTCTGGTTCCTTTGTCTCTGACTCCAATTCATTTACCGCTGAACAACTGTCAGCCCTCTTCCTCTGTAACTGCTGCTGTCAGGCTCATCATTTTGGTCTTAAAATATTCGTATTAATTTTATTAATACGTTTTTATTTGGCCATTTTGCCATTAAATCAAGTAATGAACATTAATAACAGGCAGGTTGCTCCTAGTGTTACCAACAGGTTTGATTGACAGCGTTGCTAAGTGCCTGCTTCCTGGTAAACCAGCGGTGTGGATGGGAAGGGGCATGACCTTCAACAGTCTTGCTCCTGATTGGTTCGTGGTCGGCATTTCAAATATGGAACTCGGCTGGATTGGTTTCATTTGGCTGGATCTGTATGCTATGGGTGAAGTGAATTCATATTCATTAAGCTGGGTTTACACTCAATTATCAATTATAGCTGATTTTGACAGAAATTTAAGCCACACAACAATTCCTGCAGTGCAGTGTCCAGGGGTTATGAGCTGCGATTACCGGCTCACGATGAATGTGTAACGGCTGATCGTGTGTTCACAGGGACATGAATCGTAGGGTCCTAGAGCTACTGAAGCCGGGTGAGAGCAGCATGTGCAGGTAAAATACAGCTGTAGGCAGACGTAAACACAGCTGACCAATCACAGCAGACCATCCCCCCTGACCTGACATTCTAGCATTTGACGAATAAAAAATGTTGTTGAAAAAGTCGGGGTCAGATGGACTTCTGAGTCTCCCTAGTGTAATGTCATCAACATGTTATATGTGTATGTTTTAGAGTTCTTTTTTACTTCCTGTCATTTTCAACATATTTTAAAACTTCTTCACAAACTGATGCTTCATTGGTTTCTATCCCGTCAAATTACTTTAAATTTTGAAAATTCTACAAACCTGTTATGTGTACTTTAACATCTGAGAAGGCAGTTATCTGGTGGTCCTCCAGAGATGCATTCCAAAAATATGAATTACTCAGAGTATCCATGGGTGCCAAAACAAATAGGAGTGTCATCATAGGGATTAACTTAATTTAAAGCAAAATATGACAATTTATGAGTGGAAAAGAGTCCTCAAAATGTCAAAAAACCTGTATACCCCATGGATAAACTGCCTTAGGCCAAACTATACGCAGGTTTAGTCTAAGCAGATTGTTCTTAAAGGGTGTATATTGCAGAAGTTTTGTTATCTATGTTCTAAATTGTATCTCATCAATATGTACCTGGAGTTATGTTTTGTTTCATTCACACGTTTAAGTGAATGGTGATACAGAAAGCACTCCACTATATTTTTAATCTCCATGTGCCTTCACTTGATTAATTTGATTTGCAGCCCTGGAATTGCCAAACTTTGAAGTTACAGCTATTGTTTTGAAACTTCTTCACTCCTTGGTGCATCAGAATATATTGCAGACTTTCAATCTCAATTGAACCAAAGGTAAAACATTTTTTTTTAAGGCAACAAACTTATGGTTCTTCAGTTACAAATAGTGTATAGTAGAGTAAATAAGTTAAATTGACTGAAATAGCTGTGAAATTATGATATCATAAGGTGGAAAAGAGCATTTTGAACTTTGGAGATGCAGCCAGCCTATTAATGCAAGATTCCTCAAACATGTGTGAAAGAAACAAAACACAACTCCAGGTATATTTTTGGGGAGGTAACAACATTCCAACATAACTAAAATGTAAATTTTATGTAATATAGGCCCTTTAAAGTGTTCTTGTCATATATTTGAATAGAAATTGGTAATGATAATGGTGATTGAACACAGCAGATTGGTCTCTGTGTAGCTTTAACATGTTTAAACAACATTGGGAGACTTGAGGAGGTAAAACGCACTGAAGTGGCCTGGACACTGCTTACACTGTGACTGTCTGCCACCGGTTTTGTCATGTGTGAAATCCAAAGATAATAAAGTATACTATCAGAGAACAACGTGGAACTCATTTTTGTCTCAATTTACTTCAGTTAAAATTTGCATGTGACAGGTTTTCATGATTCTCAAATTTTGACTTCATTTGGAGGGATAAATTCTGTTGTAAATATAAATAATAATGTTACACCGATCAAGAAACAGTTTGTGAAGAAAAGTTGAAAAATCTATTGATACAGATACTGTTGTTACAGACAGTAGAGAGTTCTTAAACACTGATGACTTCACACTGCGAAAATTCTGTCCAAAAGTTCATCACAATTTACACATTTACAATTTCCCCTAATATTTAAAACATTGTTTCAACAAAATAAAGGTGTTTTCTTATATTTTTATTTGTCAAATAATTTCTGTGAGCATTAGAGGAGTTTTGGCCCAGTGTACCACATGCTTGCTAGGTAACAGTTATTGAATGCCCTAGGATGATGTCATGATTTCCAATCAGGAAGTTAAATTTGAAACCTAAAAATTGCCAAAATCTTCTAATACAATCTTAAATATAATGATCTTAACCATGTTTTAGTAAAATGAGTAGTCCAACTTATCATAAACACTTTAAAGCCCATAAAGCAAGTTAGGTCTTTTCAACTGAGTGTATCTAGTATAATTATATTAAAGGGGAGGCACTACAGGCAAAGCTCATTTTTTAAAGAGTATAGAGTTGGTCCAGTGTTCTGCGACCGGGACAAAAACCACAACCACCTCAAAGTATTCCCTCCACCATCTGACAACATCCCCAGCTGAGGTCAGCAGCTCTCCGATAGTCCTCCTGTATGGCCTCCCTGAGCTCCTCTCAACCCCGATTTTTTGCCTCTGTAACCACACAACCCACGGCATGGTTGGCCTGCTGGTACTCCTCAGCTGTCTCAGGAGCCCCACAAGCCAACAAGACTTGATGAGACTCCTTCTTCAGCCTGACGTCGTCCCTTTCTTCCACCACATGACAACAGAGTTGATCATCAACCTCCAACCTCTTGTCTCCTGGTGCCTTGCACTGATGGACACCCTTGTGGTGTTTGTTATGGAAAACTGTGACTAATACAGAAGTCCAATAACAAAACACTACTTGGGTTCAGATCAGGGAGGCCATTCAGGGAGAAATGATTTGAACACTGTGGCTTAAAAAAGACAGTAGCCTACTTCCAGGTGACAAAAAAACAAACAAAAAAACAACCCAAAACACTAACTCATCCATGTGCCACCGGCAAAACGTTTCTATAAATATGATCTGACACAAAATACATTCCCAACTCTTCTCAAATTTTGTAAAGGATCGGATATATACGCACAATTCACTGTCCAATCTTTGGATTTAGAATTTGTTGACTACAATCAAATAAACAGTGGCCCTTCTGCTGTAAATGCTGACATTTTGCTTGCATCCTGACCCCCAGCCTCCAACTTTCAACGTGATACTGAGCATTGGCATTACAAAAACACATTTTCATTGTTTTTATTTTATTTGAAAATCCAATACGAGACATTTTGGTGTCATGTATTTTTTAAGAGCTTTAAAATGAAAGCCACATGAAGCACACATAAAGCACTGCAGTTCGTACAATACACACTTTATCATCTGCTGCATATTCATAATTCATATAACAATAATGAATAACCAATCAGGGCTTGACATTAATTCTTTAGCTCACTGTTGACTCAATGTGGCAGGTGTTAGTAAGCAATTCCAATAGATCTGATGTAATGATGTGGACATTGTAATAAAGGTAAGTGAGAAATAACTTTGGACCAACCACACTGCTTAAAATTAACAAGTCCTATTTTTCATGTTAAGTAAGAATCAGGTACGGCATGCATTGCATCCACATTTTTGTCCTTCTTTGGGTTTGGACTTGGTTATAATTAC
This sequence comes from Periophthalmus modestus, assembly GCA_019594935.1. Taxonomy (NCBI): domain Eukaryota; kingdom Metazoa; phylum Chordata; class Actinopteri; order Gobiiformes; family Gobiidae; genus Periophthalmus; species Periophthalmus modestus. Next base: position 38,123 of record JAIEZT010001203.1, on the reverse strand, counting down.
TGTTTTTGCTGGAATAGTCTGTTACAGATCTGGTTTAAATCTGTTTGGCACTTGGAAAAATAAATCAGATAATCTTTTCTTTTGGAGTGCTTGTTGTGAAAAGTCTTGAGAACCATCAGTCTACACCTTTAGCCTGTATTAGTGTCAAACCCGAGATATTGGGAATTCATATCAGCTAACACATTTCTGTAAACAGTTAGTGTGCACACTCAGCTGCACATTCATATCACATAAGCTTCAAAATATATAAAAAGTCTTCAAAAACAAATTAATTATTGAAATGTCAGTGCATCAGTCTATCTTGCTGAGTCGCTGTGGCCAAAAACATTCTTAATGACAACACAGGCTGTGTTCAACAGCACAGACACAACATGACAGTATCCATTCAATTCAAAACACAAATATCCAGGCACCAAACATATGCATTTCAGTTGGATTTATTACTACTTCACCAACATTATTTCAATGGTTTTGATGTGGATAACCTTCCCACAAATGTACTCAGATTTGAAATGGCCAAATGTGGTTTCTGCCAAGGTGCATTCTCTAAAGCTTAAGTCCTAAACAGTGAACCAAGTCATCTCCATACTCGTGTTGTCAAACAGACCACAATGAAGCCTCTGAGACATGGTTGTCCTGGTGATAATGTGATAATGTTTTAGGCAAAAATAGATATTCTCATCACATTGTGCAGCCTCATGGCATATTTTAAGTTTACATCTGGCTTTCTGTTGTTGCTTTGTTCTATCTGAGTCCAGACACAACAATAACATTAAGTTAAAGGACTTCATGATGTGGACATTTGGAGTGATCCTTCAGTTCTATTGCTTGGGCGGGGGGGTGTCAGCACTGCTGTCGGGGCTGTCGGAGGGGGAGGGGAACTCTTTAATGGTAACTGTGACTAAGTTAGTGGTCACATCTGTAACTACTACGTCTTTGCAGCTTGGAGCCAATTGAGGGTGCCATCCAGAAGCACCCTTGGGTGGGCCCTCACCCCCCTGCTCTGATGCAGATCCCTCGGCTGGGACAAGTCCTGCTGACAAGGGAACATCATCTGCCTGGTCCTCAGAGCACTGTGCTGGGAAAACCTGCTTCTCAGGGCCTCTTTGTAAAAGGGCCTGGCTGGGAGCAGCCTGACTCAGTGTGGCCCGGCTTGGTTTGGACTGGCTTGGTGTGGCCTGGCTTGATGTGGCCTGACTTGATGTGGCCTGGCTTGGCGTGGGAGCAGGAAAAGGGCCCTGGCTCAGATGGGAAAGGACCTCCACACTGTAGCCCAAAAGGCTTCCCATACATGGGGAACCCGAGCATTTTAAAGGGCGACTGGAAAGGCTTGTAGGGAGCGTCACCCTTCTTGATGATGCGGTTGCGGGATGGGATGTTGTGGCGTCCAGTGGAGAGGCCCCTGGAGCCTGCAGCCCCGCCCCCCCGACCGGCCTTGTCGATGACCTTCAGGTTGAGAATAATGCGGCCTCTCTTGACCTCGCGGGGTTTGACTCTGCGGTTGAGAATGCGAACAGTCTCAGAAAAGGGGGAGACGTGAGGGCGTGAGCGTACCCCCCCGGCGGAGGACAGGGCTGGAGACATAGAAGGCAGCGGGCGGCGGGACATTCGGTGGCAGCGGTGGATGTCCTTCTTCAGCTTGTGAGTAGCAGCCAGGGAGTGCAGTTTAGGAGAGGGTGTGGGCCCAGAGGGTGCAGTGGGAGGGGCAGAGAGCCCACTGGCCTCTCCTTTTGCAGCACGAGTCTAACGAAATAAAATAAGTCAGTTCAACGTATTTATCTCCACTGACTAATAACAACATTTATACTGTATATTGCTACAAAGAAACAATAATTACCTTCAAAACAACATTCTTGGGTTTTGGACCACGTTTCTTGGGTCCATTTATATCCCGCTCACGTTCCCTAAGAAGCAGCACAGGACAGAGACAGAGGGTGGGTGATTTGTACATAGTATACATACATGTGCCATTATATCAGTAATAGGTCTATGATAATTGCTCGGTGGTAAAATAAAACAACAGTCCTGTCCATGTGTGTCCCTGCTGCAGCTACAGCCATACAGGAGGATAGAGCAGGCTGTGATGTGACATACTTCTGTTCAAAGCCCAGGATGAGTCTGTCGTCCAGGATGTTCTCCTCTGGCTCCCATGTGCTGTGTCTGAACAAAAGCACAGCAGTCACTTCACATACTGTTTATGCACCATGCACTGTTAAGATATGTAGGCCTGTCACAATAAGAACTACATCAACTTATTGTTCAATGCATGAAAGCTGTAACAATATATTTTGGGGCTCAGTACTTATCATGTGTACAATTTATTTGGAATAATGGGAAGATTTTCTCCCATTTTTATGTAATAACGTAAGACCTGAGCAGTAATTTCTATCACTACTATATATATATATATATATATATATATATATATATATATATATATATTATATATATATATTATATATATATATATATATATATATATATATATATATAAATCTCCTCCTCACCCTCGCGCAGGTGGTCTTTATCCCCTTTTTTTTTGTTTTTTTCCACGCTCGGGACCTCTACCAGAGGCCTGGGAGCTTGAGGGTTCTGTGCAGTATCTTTGCTGTTCCTAGTACTGCGCTTTTCTGACTGAGATGTCTGATGTTTCTCCTGGGATCTGCTGTAGCCACTCCTCCAGTTTGGGGGTCACTGCCCCGAGTGCTCCGATGACCACCGGCACCACTGAGGCCTTTACCTTCCAGGCCTTCTCCAGCTCTTCTTTTGAGCCCCTGGTATTTCTCTAGTTTCTCATGCTCCTTTTTCCTGATGTTCTCCATCGCTTGGTACTGCAATGTCCACCCAACGCTTTGCTCTGTTGTTTATCCACCACCACTATGTCCTGGTTGGTTCGCTTTCACCATTCTGTCAGTCTGGAAGTCCCACAGGATCTAATCGATCATTCTCAGCTACCTTTGGAGGTGTTTCCCAACCTTGACCTGGGTTTTTCCAGTCCGTACTCTGCACAGTTTCTGTAGACTATGCCCGCCACTTGGTTATGCCGCTCCATGTATGCTTTCCCTGGCAGCATCTTACACCCTGCAGTTATGTGCATATGTGTTATGTATATATATATATATATATCCCATATATATATATATATATATATATATATATATATATATATATATACACACACACATATGTATATATGTGGTTACATATATATATATATATATATATTATATATATATATATATAATATATATATATATAATATATATATATATATATACATATATATAAATGATCTAGTTTTATGTCAGAGGCGTAAAGTTGTTTCATTGTTACTGTTAATCACAATATCAATATTTCTCTGTAGCGATATATTGTACTTCAAAATTTGTTATTGTGACAGGTCTAAAGATAAGCCACAAGTGATACGTAATGCTGTTAAATATTAACAGGAAAAATATTATTATTACATAAAGGAAGGAAGTCATTAATCTATTATTGTTAAGTATAGGGTGACCGTGTCCCTATTTACGTAAGACAGTACCAGTTTTACATAGGACAGTTCATGTTTTACATGGGACAGTCCTAGTTTTGAGCTCTGTGTTCCATGTCCCAGTAGATTTATTCAAAACCACTGATTTATCCCAGTTTTAAAACAAGAAAGAAATTTTGACCAATTTGATACAGAAAACTGTGCTTGAAAATTACCAGATGACACCCTAACCCAGGTGTGTCCCAGGTTTTAATTTGAAATTCTGGTCACCCTAGTGCAGTAACAAAGTCAAAGTCACCACTTACTTCATTGCCCAGCCTTTCCATTTGACCAGGTATTCCAGTCTTCCCTGTGGACAAAACAGAGCTGTTACCACCTGTTACCATTACACTGTTAGTACATTTAGTTCCCCTGGGCTCTTTATATAATGACCTCAACAGACTTTTCACCAAATTTCTAAAAGCCACCTGCACCAATCCCTGCTCATACAGTTATTATTACACCGGCAGCACACAGTCCACAATACAAACCAGGGTCCCCATGCACACTGCCATTTGCCCAGCACACTTCCTTACAATGCTGCACCAGTCATTTCTGCATATTCTATCGTGTAGCTACCATAGCTACCATAAGGTTAATTAAAATAGATCTTATTTCAGTTTCACAGCGGACGAAGCGATCTGTCGCGGGCCTCTCGGTGGACAGCGCTGCACGACCCGTCTTTGTGCCTGTTTTATTACCCTGTCTCTAGCCTGTAGCTAACTGCAGCTAGCCGAGTAGACCTAGGCCAGAGCCCTTGGATGAGCTCCTTTGAAGACTGATGACCCCAATCAGCATCAGTTCTGGGCACAGGTATCTCCAGGTCTAACCTTGAAACAATGCCCCGCTTTGGAGCTCACCTTACGGACGCGCCGTTTCAGAATTGCTTCAGCGGCGAAAATACGATCCCCCGCCGCCGAGAGCTCCATCTTTCATCTCACAACTGGATGTATGTCTATTGTAGCTTTATGTAGTTGAAGATTACAGCCAGCAGCACGAGAAAAGTGTATAGGAGCGCAGAGAGAGCATCAATCCACACGCATGTACCCGTGCGCACAGGAGTCCGCTGTGCACCACGACTATGCGGGACAGGACAGCGCGCCACACTAACCCGCTGGTCACGTGTCTCCCTGGTAACCGTGGGCTTCTCTGTAGAGGAGAAGATCAGGTGATCCGTGGAAAGACAAAGTGATGGTTGTGGATAGTGGAGCCCAAAGGAGATGATCCACTGGTACCTATGCGTCACAGTCACTGATTCCCCCAGTTACAACCTCAGTTTAAGGTCCTACATTACGCAAAACTCACTCTTGTGACCTTTAAGTCATGTTACAATGTTGTTACCTCATCAAAAACATACCTGGAGTCATGTTTTATTTCATCTACACATGGTTGAGTAACCCTGAATTGTTAATCCGTGTGAATCTCCAAAATTCAAATTGTTCTGTTCCACCCTGTGATGTCACAACGTGGTAGTTTTCAAGTTAACACCTCCTTTTACCTTTAGTTTAGAAGTGAGAGGAAATTCCAAGGCTGAAATTATCCAAATGATTCTAGTGAGGGTGTATGGGTGGAGCACCATGACATCACAAGGTGGAACAGAGCTTTTTTTTTTTTTTGAAAGAAGAACTCAGTCTAAATATGCAAGGTTTGTGTGCAAAAACATGTGTGAATGAAACAAAACACAACTCCAGGTATGTTTGTGATAAGGAAACAACACAACATTTATCAGGAAGTAACCTAATATAGGCTCTTTAAGCCTAATTACTGGGTATTTTAAACAGATAAATCAGCTAACAACACATTTTAAAATATAATATAAATGTCTAACTTAAATATACCCATGAATACAGCATTAGCAGTTATGCCTAAAATGGCTTAAAAAAACAAAAACAAAACATAATTCAATGTTATCAATGGATTATTTATGTGGTGACCCGCCCTACTGACTGCATACGGAATGTTATTGGAGAATTGGACTGTCCTATTCTCTATCCTCGAACCTAATTGGATGATTGCTCTCTATTCGGTTACGTCATGGTTCATGTTTGGTTGTAGCGACGTGGCGGTGGGTTGATGGTTGATGTTGCTGTCAAAAGTCAGACGCTACGCTAACAGTAGGTACCGGGACATTGATATCACTTTATGACAGGATTTTCGAGTAGGACTACGGTCAACTTTTGTGTCAAATAAGGCTGTCAATAAAATGGGGAATGATTACGTGCGACAGCGTAGGTGAAATGGACTGCATGGACATAGGGTGGGAGACAAGCATTAGCATATTATAGTGACCACAAACTTGAGAAATTAAACATTTTACTAATTCTATATAATTTACTTGTCTAAACTATAGTTGATGGGGCCTGCATGTGTTGTTTTAATCCCCCGAAAGACACACGTTTAGTTTAAAGGTCTTATAATATCCAAAAATAACTCTTGTGAGCTTTAACCCATGTTCTAATGCTGTTACCTCGTCAAATCATATCCGGAGTTGAGTTTTGTTTTAATTATATTTAAGTAAACCTTTATTATTAGACCTGTCTACATCTCGAAGCTCAAATTGCTCTGTTCCACCTTGTGATGTCATGTCGTGGTAGTTTTCTCGTTAACAGCGGTCTTTTACCTTTAAGACTCATTTATGCTCTACGTTCTAGACACGCGTATCTGTATGCCTCTAGAATCTAGAGGCATACGGATACTAATATGTGTATATATATATATGTGTGTGTATATATATGTATATATATATGTGTGTATGTAGTATATATATATATATTATATATATATATATATATATATATATATATATAATATATATAGTATATATATATATATATATATATATATAATAATCTCTGAGCCTTGCCTTGCATATCTTCACAGAGAATGCAGTTCCTGGGCAGTCTGCTCGACACAGTGTCCTCAGTGTCCACTCTTTTCACGAACCCGTACAGGGTCAAGGAAGTGCCCCTTATATGGGAGACTACAGCGGGACAGGCCGAGTCCAGCTCAGAAAGGAGGGGAACTTGGTCCTGTACAAGAACAGCCACAGCCAGTCCTGGGACTGTGTGCTGCTGTGCCCTGAGACGCCTACACTTGCACTCAGGTCTGTATTTTTTTTAGTTGTGTATGTATGTATTTATTTCAGGGACAGTACATATTAATGGACGTTTCTGTAAATATGCCAGAATTAGCCAGGAAAGTTATTTTTCATCTGTAGTGACATCTCTCGTGAGAGATAATTGGCTCTGTGCCAACAACGGTGCTTGGCAGCCTCAGTGTTGGTGTCACTACTTTCTGTCCAGTTCTGTCTCTCTCTGAGGATTTTAGTCACACTAAAATGAATACATATTTAAAGATAAAGCAGTGGGCAGTGACTTGAGGATGTGCTTTTCTGACAACATGCTAAAGACTAAAACAAATGCGGTGAGAACTTCATCGGGGACCACTTTTGTGTTTAGAAAATGCTAATGCTAATTTTGAGGCATGCAAAGTATTAAAATAACACCACAAACTTAACCACAAACTGCACGTCTCTTAGTATTTGAATGGTAAATGTAAAAATTCAGTGTTGATTAATTGTGTTGCACGTCTGCTGTTTAATGTATCTGTAATTACTGGGCCTATCCACATGGAAACAAACTGGCACAGAGTTAAACATCTTCTTTGTCATCACTTTTTTAATATTAACCTAAGAAAGTGGTGCCATTACTCAACCCCCATACATGATAGGTCTTCTTTAAAGTCCTTTAAACTGAAAACAATGTTGCTTGTGTCTTTTGTATAGTTACAATCTACTGTATCATACCTATGGATAATTATGTTTTAATTTGGTCATTTTAAATTGCAATATTCATTGAAAACAACTTGATAAAAGAAACAAGTGCACTGACTTCCGTTTTAGAAAACGAGAAGGAGGGTCTAAGGACAGGGGATGTTCTGGGACAGTTTTTCATTACTTCTTTTCTGTTGATTAATTTGCTTGTCTGTTTCTGTTTCATTGTTGATTTTCTAATTCTGTTGGTTAATCAACTCCATGTTCAGCCCTAAGAGGCGACTGCTGTCATGATTTTGGGCTTTACAAAAATAAATTGAATTGAAACACTTGTAGAGCAAATCCCAAAACAAATAAGGTAATATAAAGGTTCAAATTTGTTATATTTTGCACCCATATTCCTCTTTAGGACTTGAACAGGAAGTCATGCTGAGTGACCACTCCTTTGTGCCCCCAGGCTGTTCCAGGTCTCCAGTGAGGAGGATGCTTTTGCCTGCTTCTTTCAGTACTCTGTGAAGCTGCGGCCGTTCTATGAGACGGTGGCTCTGAAGGCTGAGAGCACTCAGCTAATTGTGGACTGCATTAGGAACCACCCCCGACTGGAGCACACTGCACACATCGCCATAGAGACAGGCCAGAGGAACTGTCTCAAGCACAACCATGTGCAGAGGTCTGCACTCATTCACAACCTCACATACACATATTGTCTGCCTTCAGTGGTCTCATATTGTTCTACTACTGTGTATGGTGGTAATATGTTACAGCATGGGGTGTCCAAACTAAATACAGTCCTCGAACCCAGTTTTCTTGGCCCTCAGGTTTCCTTATACTTTGGTATAATGTACAGACCTCTGTTTATTTCATAAGTTGACACAGATGCTTGTCCTTGTCTGCTGCCTTACTTTTCAGTGTGAATGGAATGAATGAATGAATGTTGTTTATTTGAGCAGGCATATAATAATATCAAAGCCAGTTCAAGACAGTGCACATCCACATTTTTTCATAATGCTCAAAAGGAGTAAGCAGAAGTAAAAAACTTGTGAGAGCTTACCTCCCATATTAAAGTAAATCACATAATTCAGCTGTTGATCACAGAAGCAAGATTGTACAAAAAAGTTAGGTCACAATTCAATGTAGACCCAAAATTGCAGATGGCATTTATCGATAACATTCCTACAAAATTCCATCCATACACATGCCCATACACACCAGGTGTGCGTGTGCATGTGTATGCATGTAAAGTGTATGTGTGCATCATCCATACACATGCCCATACACACCATGTGTGCGTGTGCATGTGTATGCATGTAAAGTGTGTACATAATTGTTTACATAGAATAAGAACTCGCTAAAGTAATTGTAGTTAATTGACAGTGAATCGAGGCAATAGACATTACAGACATTTGTTGCAGCCACACTGGTGAGTATTCATAGTTTTACTATGATCCTTCTTTAATAGCATAGTTTTTTAAATATATTTAACCTGTACAGTCGTTTGAAAGTTTACCCAGAGAGATACTACATTTTAAGCTTTCGTCCAATTCATTCCAAAGATCAAACTCCACGTCGGGTAATGAACATACTTTTTAGGGTAGTGCGAACACACTGTTTCTTAAGATTCATTTGTCCCCCGCAAATTGTATTTATTATCTCTAATTTGAAACATGCCTTGGATATTATTTGGGGAGCAGATTGTAGCGTGCTTTATACACAATATGTAAAAGTTTTGAATTTAATTAGGTCTTCAAATTTGATTATTTTTGACTTAAGAAACAGAGGGTTTGTATGTTCCCTGTACCCAGCGTTATTAACATTTGTTTTATAAATATTTCCCCACACCTCTACACAGTAACTAAGATAAGGCAATATTAATGTACAATATACGGTATAAAGTGTTCTTTCATCCAGCAGATTAGATTTCCTCATAATTGCGATGGATTTGGCTATCTTGTTTTTTACAGCAGTTAACTGAGGCTTCCAGCAGAGTTTATGGTCAAGAATGACTCCAAGGAAATTATGTTCATGCACACATTCAATGATTTCATTATTTATAGTCACCTTGAGTTCAGTGTCGATTTTTTTGTTACCTATTACCATGAATTTAGTTTTTTTTCAAATTTAGCGACAATTTATTACAGTCAAACCATTCTTTTAATTTAGTCATTTCCCCGGGGGCCTCTTCCATCAGCTGTTGCAGGTTTTTCCCAGAGCATAGAATCGTAGTATCATCGGCAAAGAGCACCAATTTAAGTTTTTTGGAGATGGAACACAGGTCATTTATGTATAGCAGGAAGAGAATTGGGCCAAGTATAGAACCCTGAGGCACACCGCAAGTGATGTGCCTCAGAGTGGAGAGTACTCGCCCATCTGGACAAACTGCATTCTGTTCAATAGATAAGATATGAGCCAATGCAGTGGGCAGCCACGAATTCCAATTTTTTCTAGTTTATGTATGCCTGTAAATTGCAATAAATGTTTGTAATTTAGAAAGTCTAAAGTTTATAATAAGATATAACATGCCCACATGAAATATTGGCTAGATTTTTGACGATAACCGATATTTCTCCGAACACCCATATATTGGCCAGGCCCTAATCTGGGCTAGAATTTGAGCTACAAGTTGTTTTGTCATCCAACTAGATACTCAATGTTTGTTCCAGTGCATTGCCATTGCAAACTGCTGTGCTGATTTCCACCATGCTGCTGGACAATTTTGCATGTGGTAATATTGTGCTGTGGTTGTGTTGCAGTGAGATAAACTCCCAGGACAACTTGGGCCGCACCCCTCTGCACCTGGCCTGTGAGCGGGAGGATGTGGGCTGTGTGCGAGAGCTGCTGGAGGAGAGCCAGGCCCCGCACAGACATCAAAGACCAGAGCGGAGACACAGCCATGCATTATGCAGCCAAACTGGACTCACCAGCTGTCATCCAGGTACTACACCATACCATACACACAAACGTCCTCTATGTGCTTTTGGAACTTGAACTAAAAACATGTATATTTAAAATTACTGTAGAACCTACACCACCACCTCAGCTCTACACCACATGACTTGCTTGCAGAGTTACGTTTATGCCATACTTTACTTAACCCTTACTAACAGTAACCTTACTTGAGTAAAAGTTTTGGTTTCTCTTCCCTCTTTCCCCATTTTTGTTTTCAATTACATTAACGTCAAATAAAATACCAGATTTTTATGTCCCAGCTGTTCAATTGCTCTTGCTTGAGAAGTAGCTTGCCCAAATACTTTTTACTTTTGAAGTAAACAGTTCTGACTCTTGAGAGAGAATTAGAATTTTTTTGGCTGCTCTAACCCACATGTAAAGTCTAAAGCCCGCCAGGATATTTTGCCTGATTTAAGCCCAGATTTGCCTTCCCAATTTCAGTGTCAGTGCGACTCTGAGCTGCTCTTTCATATTGTAACCACAAAACGTCACCATGGCAACAGCCAATAAAACAGAGCCTCAGGCGCAGGTGGGAGTGACAGACACTAAGAGGCGCAAATTACAAACTTGGGAAATGGCAAAAATAGTTTAAAGACCACTTTATCCTCACCTGTCATAAAATTGTAAAAGTTAAACTGCAACATTCTCATTTTTATTTATATAATAACACATACTCCTCAAAATGACACTATTAATCAATTTTGAAGGATTCTTTAAAAGAAAAAAAAAAGGCAAGAGTATATCTTCATATTTGTCTGTTCAGGCTGCTGCAGATTAGCGATAGTAACTCTACTTCTTGTGTAGTTTACCACCAGCCTTCTGTGCATTAAAATCATTTATCTACGCCACCCACAACGCCACATTTATCAAATAATAAGACAGTTTACATCTAAACTAGAAGAACAAGTTCTGATCTGTTGAACACTTCCCACTGCCATATCCGCTGCAGTCTTTGCACTTGGAGATTTTAAATCTCATCCAATTTTCCTCGTGTCTGTGGTCTGCACTTTTTGTCTCATGTTAAAAAAAACCTTTAAGACTGAAAAGTCCCATAGTTTCTAGCGGGCTTAAGATATGCTGTTGTCCTCTCTCAGGTGCTGTGCTCTCAGCTGTGCCCGGGGGTGAATGAGCTCAATTCTAATGGAGAGTCTCCACTCCATGTGGCCTGTCGCCTGGGCAGGATCCAGGCTGTCAGGGGCCTGCTAGAGGGAGGAGCAAAGTGTGATGTCATCGGATGGCAGGCTACCCTGCTACCCTATCCACACCGCCAGGAAGTACAGCGAGAAAGAGTATGTTTCAGCAAATCCTCATCCCACTACATGTGAGCATTCAGTGTGTTCTTAAAGTGGGACTAAACGCTAAATCAACTTTTTTTTTTTGCAAAATATAAACTGTGTACATGCTATTTTAGTAGCATTGGCTGTTTTAAAAGATCATAAATATCTTGTGTGTCTTGTGTATGGTAGGTGTGTGGTGGAGATCCTGAAAGCAGACGGTGGACAGCTGCAGGCAGAGGATCCCATTTATGGCGGCACCCCTCTGCACTGGTCCAAGAACGCAGAGGTGTGTAACTAACTTATTTGTATATCTTTCTATGACTATAAAAATTATCTACATATGACTTGATAATACTGTACAAAATATGTTGCAGTTTAATACAGGTTTACAAGTACAAGCATATACCGTATTTTCTAGACTACCAGCCGCTACTTTTTTCTACACTTTAACCGCTGCTGCTTATGGTGCAGTTCGGCTTATTCATTTTTTTTCCGTAAGATATACAGTGGTCCCCTCATTTATCACTTTCCAAAAATAACAGCGCGGTAAATGAAAAAAGTAGAAAGCATTTTGTTTTGTTTTTGTTATACAGTTATTCTATATGTTTTGCGGCTGCAGGTGTATTTCTCAGTTCCTCTGTCCCGCTCTTCGTCCTGGTGAGGCTCCGCTGTAATGTCTCGTAATGTTCTTTTTCCTGCAGTCACTGATCCACAAACTAAAGCAGACTCCATCTGCATGATTTACAGCCCTTTTTGCTCCTTGTTAAAACTTATTCTGCTGTCGTCCGTAGGTATTTTTCCTCCTCTTTATGTTGTTTCACGTGTAAAGTCTCTTGTGGACGTGCGTCTTGGCCGCGCTGCGTTTCTGTGGTGCATTTTCAAGCGTGTCAGAGACGCCGCAGAGATGATCACGCCTCCGCTGCGATGAGTTTTATGCCAGCGTTCACAAAGACACAGGGAAAATAAACATCCAAATGGCACTCGCAGACCGCAACGGGACGCTCTGGACCTGCGCGCGTCCGAGCATCCACAACGAGCGTCAGAGCGTTTGTCCTCAAATACAAAAGGTTTCCATCGCGATCTTGACGTGTTTCAGAGTCATGCTGCAGCATTGAAACATTTTGGTAAATTTTGGCTGAACTTAGGCCATGTCTCACACCTTCACCAAAAATCACCAATGTGCCCTTAAATGCCACCGTTTTCGAACGGCACATTTAAGTCGGGCAGGTGCAACGATGCATTTGGCAAATTTGGACACGGCCGTATTCTGTCCTGTACAGGAGACACGGAACTCCTTTAGCCAGTCAGGACGCAAAACACGTGCCTGCATACATAGTAAAAAAAAAAAAAAAAAGCATGTAAAAACTACAATAGTGGTCCCTCGCAAATGAACGTTTTTGAGCAAATTTTTCATATTACCACGTGGGATAACCTGCCGATTAAAATCCGGTGCGGCTTGTACAATTTTTTTCTTTCTAAAATTAAAGCATGCTGCTTTTAATCAGGTGCGCTCTAGTCCGGAAAATACGGTCGTTTTGTTGACCAACTGTGTGTTACACTTTTGGTTTTTAAAGTAGGAACATCCAGCTGACTATATAACTGTGCCTCTCGGTGTAGATGTGCCGTCTGCTGCTGCTGGAGAATGGCAGCGCTTTGAACTACCTCAGGTCAAAACTGGAGAGAGCCCACTGCACATTCTGACCAAGAGAGGGCGCTTCGAGGCTTCCATGGTCCTGCTTACCCACGGGGCCAACCCAAACCTGAAGGGCCATAATGGAGACACAGCCCTGCACTTAGCCATGAAGGTACACCCACCAGTCTCTCTGCCTGCTGAGCACAAAGAGGGATGGGTAAATGACAATCTGACATTTTTTCAGCAAAATGTAAATTTGAAATGTACGACGGCGTCCTAAAGGTCAGTTAAAAAAAAAAGAAAATTTACCAGGTGCTAGGAGAATAAGTCGTAGCATTTTGACATTAAAGACGTAATTTTACGAGGCTAAACTCCTAATTTGATGAGAATAAAGTCATATTTTAATGAGATATAGGCTCCTGTGCATGCGTGAATGATAGACTAGTGCATTATGCGTTATGGGAGTTTGGAGTATTTGCTCGGATATACTTTAACCTGGGTTTACACATGATGAAATTACTGTGTCTTTGAGCCCACCATCACCACACTATCATCAGGTCTAAGTACTTTGAAGCGACACTGCAAATGTTGAGTTTGTTCCTCCAGAGGAAACAATAGGGATTGGAATAAATTGCTTACATTGTAGGAAAAGGGAACTATCTGAAGTGTGGTTGACTGAGGGGGTTGAAATGTCCATGTTCCTTTAGAGTTTGAAAGATTGTCCATTGAATGCAGTGTTTACGCAGGACTCCGCACCCAGACTCTAACTTTGTTGATTGGTGGGTGCTCGGCATCTATGGGCACTGAAGCTTTGATCTCTAGCAAATGCATCGGTGTGGTTTCTGCTCAAGAACTGTTGAATGTTGCGGGCATGTGACATTTTCTGTACCTGGATCCGCCCGGAGTCTTTGCGGGACACCCTCTAACGCAAGTCACTGTGTGGATCAGTAATCCACATTTTACTGTCGGATCGCTGTTGGTACAATCATGCCTCCCTCCACAACTGTGATGAGCTGAAGCATTTCAACTACAGCCATTTATGCAAATGCCACACGGTTTCAGTTTATCATATGACTCCAAATGCCGACAGTGCGTTTTGGCCCTTACCCTGTACTGTCTTTGCCGAAGACGCCGGTCTTCTTCGCAACTCTACCACCATTTTGATCCAACTATTTTCAGTTTAAAATTGTAACAGTTTTTGAGGGAAACTAACAAACCTCTCTGGATAGCTCTATTGTGTAACCACATAGAGCCTGGGGGCTTATCGCACTAGTATACTCATTCACGCAAAGGAAGTCTATAGTCTCTTAAAAACACGACTTAATTCTCACTAAAATTACGGACTTTATTCCTTGTAATTTTACAACTGTGATTCTCCTAGTTACAATGTTTTTAAATATAAAATTAAATCTGTAAGTTCGAAATGCTACGACTTTATCTCAGCGCCTGTAGAATTTTTTTTTTTTTTTTAAAACTGCACCCTTCTTATACCCGCGTTGGAGAAATGATGCTTTATCCCCTACCAAATGCAACAAGTCACAAACATTGAGATGTTTGTTCCAAAGATTATAGATT
>JAIEZT010001203.1:10000-23291 GCA_019594935.1 Periophthalmus modestus | reverse complement strand
AAATCACATAATTCAGCCTGTTGACCTCACAGAAGCAAGATTTCGTACAAACAAAAGGGAGTCCAACAATATCAACGTGTTAGACCCCACAATGGCGCGCTGTCATTATAGTCGATAACATTCCTACACAGCAACATTCCATCCCATGCTCACATGCCCTACACCAACCAGGTGTGCGTGTGTGCTGTCGTAGCATGTAAAGTGTTGTAGGTGGCATCATCCATACACATGCCCATACACAACCATGTGTGCGTCGTGCATGTGTATGCATTGTAAAGTGTGTCCATAATAATGTTTACATAGATATAGAACCTCGCTAAAGTAATTTGTAGTTACTTGACAGTGAATCGAGGGCAATAGACATTACAAGCCCATTTGTTGCACAGCCACACTGGTGAGTATTCATAGTTTATGGACTACATGATCCTTCTTTAATCCATAGTTTTTAAATATATTTAACCTGTACAGTCGTTTGAAGTTTACCAAGAGATACTACATTTTAAGCTTTCGTCCATTCATTCACGAATCAACTCACACTCGTCGGGGTAAATGAACATACTTTTTAGGGTAGTGCGAACACTCCACTGGTTCTCTAAGATTCATTTGTCCCCCTCAGCAAATTGTATTTATATCTCTAATTTGAAACATGCCTTTGGATATTATTTGGGAGCAGATTGTACGCGTGCTTATAACAATATGCTAAGTTTGAATGTAAGTAACTTAAGGTTTGATTAATTTTGGATGTGTCTTCAAATTTGATTATTTTGTATGGTCCTGAAACCAGCGGCTTGTTG
The DNA here is from genome assembly GCA_019594935.1 of Periophthalmus modestus. NCBI lineage: Eukaryota > Metazoa > Chordata > Actinopteri > Gobiiformes > Gobiidae > Periophthalmus > Periophthalmus modestus. The sequence goes on along the minus strand of JAIEZT010001203.1, from coordinate 22,497 downwards.
TATCGTTCTCCCTGTACCCAGGAGCTTTATGTAACTATTTGTTTTTAATTTAGAAGTATTCCCCACACCTCTACACAGTAACTAAGATAAGGCAATATAATGTAAACTAATATACGGTATAAAGTGTTCTTTCATCCAGCAGATTAGATTTCCTCATAATTGCGATGGATTTGGCTAATCTTGTTTTTTTAAAGCAGTTAAATGAGGCTTCCAGCAGAGTTTCTAATGGCTCCAGTAATGACTCCAAGGAAATTATGTTTCATGCACACATCACTGATTTCAGGTTAATTTATAGTTCACCTTGAGTTCAGTGTCGATTTTTTTGTTACCTATTACCAATGAATTTTTAGTTTTTTTTTCACTAATTTAGCGACAATTTATTCATGTCAAACCATTCCTTTGTAATTTAGTCATTTCCCCGGGGGCCTCTTCCATCAGCTGTTGCGGTTTTTCCCAGAGCATAGAATCGTAGTATCAATCGGCAAAGAGCACAATTAAGTTTTTTGGAGATGGACACACAGGTCCATTTTTATGTATAGCAGGAAGATAAAGTGGGCCAATATAGAACCCTGAGGCACACCGCAAAGTGAATGTGCCTCAGAGTGGAAGAGTACTTCGCCCATCTGGACAAACGGCAATTCTGTTCAATAGATAAGATATGAGCCAATGCGTGGGCAGCCACGATTCCAATTTTTTTCATAGTTTATGTATTGCCTGTAAATTGCAATAAATGTTTGTTGTATTTAGAAAGTCTAAAGTTTTATAAATAAGATTATAACCATGCCCACATGAAATATTGCTAGATTTTTGACGATAACCGATATTTCTCCACAACGAACCCCATATATTGGCCAGGCCCTAATCTGGGCTAGAATTTTGAGCTACAAAGTTGTTTTGTCATCCAACTAGACTACTCAATGTTTTGTTCCAGTGCATGCCATTGCAAAACTGCTGTGCTGATTTCCACCATGCTGCTGGACCAATTTTGCATGTGGTAATATTGTGCTGTGGTTGTGTTGCAGTGAGATAAACTCCCTAAGGACAACTTGGGCCGCACCCCTCTGCACCTGGCCTGTGAGCGGGAGGATGTGGGCTGTGTGGTCGAGAGCTGCTGGAGGAGAGCCAGGCCCGCACAGACATCAAAGACCAGAGCGGAGACACAGCCATGCATTATGCAGCCAAACTGGACTCACCGCTGTCATCCAGGCTACTACACCATACCATACACACAAACGTCCTCTATGTGCTTTTTGGAACTTGAACTAAAAACATGTATATTTTAAATTACTGTAGAAACCTACAACCACCACCTCAGCTCTACACCACATGACTTGCTTGCAGAGTTACGTTTTATTTGCTCATACTTTACTTAACCCCTTACGAACAGTAACCTTACTTGAGTAAAAGTTTTGGTTTCTCTTCCCTCTTTCCCATTTTTGTTTTCAATTACATTAACGTCAAATAAAATCTGTGGCCAGATTTTTATGTCCAGCTGTTCATTGCTCTTGCCCCACTTGAGAAGTAGCTTGCCCAAATACTTTTTACTTTTTACCGAGTAACAGTTGTACTGACTCTTGTGAGAGAATTAGAATTTTTTTGGCTGCTCTAACCCACATGTAAGTCTAAAGCCCGCCAGGATATTTTGCCTGATTTAGGCCCAGATTGCCTTCCCACTTTCAGTGTCATCTGCGACTCTGAGACTGCTCTTTCATATTGTAAACCACAAAACTCACCATGGCAACAGCCAATAAAACAGAGCCTCAGGCGCATGTGGAGTGACAGACACTAAGAGGCGCAAATTAAACTTGGGAAATGGCAAAAATAGTTTAAAGACCACTTTATTCCTCACCTGTCATAAATATTGTAAAGTTAACTGCAACATTCTCATTTTTTATTTATATAATAACACATACTCCTCAAAATGACACTATTAATCAATTTTGAAGGATTCTTTAAAAAAAAAAGGCAAGAGTATATCTTCATATTTGTCTGTTCAGGAGGCTGCTGCAGATTAGCGATAGTAACTCTACTTCTTGTGTAGTTTACCACCAGCCTTCTGTGCCATTAAAATCATTTATCTACGCCACCACAACGCAACATTTATCAAATAATATAAGACAGTTTTCACATCTAAACTAAAGAACAAATGTCTGATCTGTTTGAACACTTCCCACTGCCATATCCCGCTGCAGTCTTTGCACTTGGAGATTTTAAATCTCATCCAATTTTCCTCGTGTCTGTGGTCCCTGCACTTTTTTCTCATGTTTTAAAAAAAACCTTTAAGACTGAAAAGTCCCATAGTTTTCTAGCGGGCTTAAGATATGCTGTTGTCCTCTCTCAGTGCTGTGGCTCTCAGCTGTGCCCGGGGGTGAATGAGCTCAATTCTAATGGAGATGTCTCCACTCCATGTGGCCTGTCGCCTGGGCAGGATCCAGGCTGTCAGGGCCTGCTAGAGGGAGGAGCCAAGTGTGATGTCATCGGAGGCACCGGCTACCCTATCCACACCGCCATGAAGTACAGCGAGAAAGAGTTGTTTCAGCAAATCCTCATCCCACTACATGTGCGCATTCAGTGTGTTTCTTAAAGTGGGACTAAACGCTAAAATCAACTTTTTTTTTTTTGCAAAATATAACTGTGTAACATGCTATTTTAGTAGCATTGGCTGTTTTAAAAGATCATAAATATCTTGTGTGTCTTGTGTATGGTAGGTGTGTGGGGGAGATCCTGAAAGCAGACGGTGGACAGCTGCAGGCAGAGGATCCCATTTATGGCGCACCCCTCTGCACTGGTCCAAGAACGCAGAGGTGTAACTAACTTATTTGTATATCTTTTCATGACTATAAAAATTATCTACATATGACTTGATAATACTGTACAAATATGTTGCAGTTTAATACAGGGTTACAAGTACAAGCATATAACCGTATTTTCTAGACTACCACCGCTACTTTTTTTTCTACACTTAAACCGCTGCTGCTTATGGTGCAGTTCGGCTTATTCATTTTTTTTTCCCGTAAGATATACAGTGGGTCCCTCATTTATCACTTTCCACAAATACCCCGGTAAATGAAAAAGTAGAAAGCTTTTGTTTTTGTTTTTTTACAGTTATTCTATATGTTTTGCGGCTGCAGGTGTATTTCTCAGTTCCTCTGTCCGCCGCCTCTTCGTCCTGGTGCTGCTCCGCTGTAATGTCTCGTAATGTTCTTTTTCCTGCAGTCACTGATCCCACAAACTAAAGCAGACTCCATCTGCATGATTACAGCCCTTTTTGCTCCTTGTTAAAACTTATTCTGCTGTCGTCCTTAGGTTATTTCCCTCCTTCTTTATGTTTGTTTCACGTGTAAAGTCTCTTGTGGGACGTTGCGTCTTGGCCGCGCTGCGTTTCTGTGGTGCATTTTCAAGCGTCAGAGACGCCGCACAGAGCTGATCACCTCCGCTGATGAGTTTATGCAGCGTTCACAAAAGACACAGGGAAAACTAAACATCCAAAGGCACTCGTCGCAGACCGCAACGGACGGCTCTGGATGCGCGTCCAGAGCATCCACAACGCGCGTCAGAGGCGTTTGTCCTCAAAATACAAAGGTGTCCATCGCGATCTTGACGTGTTTCAGAGTCATGCTGCAGCATTGAAATCATTTTGGTAAATTTGGCTTAACTTAGGCCATGTCTCAATTCACCAAAAAATCACCAATGTGCCCTTAAATGCACCGTTCGAACGGCACATTTAAAGTCGGGCAGGTCAGGTGCAACGATGCATTTGGCAATTTTGGACACGGCCGTATTCTGTTCCTGTACAGGAGACACGGAAACCTCCTTTAGCCAGTCAGACGCAAAACACGTGCCTGCATACATAGTAAAAAAAAAAAAAAAGCATGAAAACTACACTAGTGTCCCTCGCAAATGAACGTTTTTGAGCAAATTTTTCATATTACACGTGGGATACCTGCCGATTAAATCCGGTGCGGCTTGTACAATTTTTTTTCTTTCTAAAATTAAAGCATGCTGCTTTTAATCAGGTGCGCTCTAGTCCGGAAAATACGGTCGTTGTTGACCAAACTGTGTGTTACACTTTTGGTTTTAAAGTAGGAACATCCAGCTGACTATATAACTGTGCCTCTCGGTGTAGATGTGCCGTCTGCTGCTGGAGAATGGCAGCGCTTTGAACTACCTCAGTAAAACTGGAGAGAGCCCACTGCACATTCTGACCAAGAGAGGCGCTTCGAGGCTTCCATGGTCCTGCTTTACCCACGGGGCCAACCAAACCTGAAGGGCCATAATGGAGACACAGCCCTGCACTTAGCCATGAAGTACACCCACCAGTCTCCTCTGCCTTGCTGAGCACAAAAGAGGGATGGGTAATGACAATCTGACATTTTTTTCAGCAAAATGTAAATTTGAAATGTACGACGGCGTATAAAGGTCAGTTAAAAAAAAAAGAAAATTTACAGGTGCTAGGAGAATAAAGTCGTAGCCTTTTGACCTTAAAGACGTAATTTACGAGGCTAAACTCCTAATTTGATGAGAAAATAAGTCATAATTTTTATGAGAATATAGGCTCCTGTGCATGCGTGAATGAATAGACTAGTGCATTAATGCGTTATGGAGAGTTTGGAGTATTTTGCTCGGATATTACTTTAACCTGGGTTTACACATGATGAAATACTGTGTCTTTTAGCCCACCATCACCACACTATCATCAGTCTAAGTACTTTGAAGCGACACTGCAAATGTTTGAGTTTTTTTCCTCAGAGGAACAATAGGGATTTGGAATAAATTGCTACATTTGTGGAAAAGGAACTATCTGAAGTGGTTGACTGCAGGGGTGAAATGTCCATGTTCCTTTAGAGTTTGAAAGATGTCCATTGAATGCATTGTTTACGCAGGACTCCGCACCCAGACTCTATTTGTTGATGGTGGTGCTGCATCTATGGATGAAGCTTTGATCTCTAGCAAATGCATCGGTGTGGTTTCTGCTCAAGAACTGTTGAATGTTGCGGGGCATGTGAATTTTCTGTACCTGGATCCCCCCCGGAGTCTTTGCGGACACCCTCTAACGCAAGTCACTGTGTGGATACAGTAATCCACATTTACTGTCGGATCGCTGTTGGTAACATATGCTCCATCCACATAATGTGATGACTGAAGCATCAATACAGCCATTTATGCAAATGCCACACGGTTTTTCAGTTTATCATATGACTCCAAATGCCACAGTGCGTTTGGCCCTTACCCTGTACTGTCTTTGCCGAAGACGCCGTCTTCTTCGCCAACTCTACCCCATTTTGATCCAATATTTTCAGTAAAATTTTAACAGTTTCTTGAGAAACAACAAATCCTCTCTGGATAGCTCTATTGTGTAACCACATTAGAGCCTGGGGGATATCGCACTAGTCTACTCATTCACGCACAGGAGTCTATATTCTCATAAAATCACGACTTAATTCTCATAAAATTACGACTTTATTCTTGTAATTTTACAACTTTATTCTCCTAGTACAATGATTTTTCTCATAAAATTACATCTTTAATGTCGAAATGCTACGACTTTATTCTCAGCGCCTGTAGAATTTTTTTTTTTTTTTTTTTTAAACTGACCCTTATACGCTGTTGTAGAAATGAGCTTTATCCCCTACCAAATGCAAATAGTCACAAACAATTTGAGATGTTGTTCCAAAGATTATAGATTGGCTGATATACAATTTTTCGCAGACATGGCCTGAAAAGTTAATCCAAAAGCATACTATTTTAATATACATATATACGAAGCAGGTGACTGTACCAGAATTTGATGGTTTTAGATTTTCCAGTTGCTAGTTTATCTTCTAGCACAGAGGCATATGCTGCTGTTGTTGTCACGATACTAAAATTTCAAACTCAATCTCGATTCTAAGGAATAGACTCTATATTCAATACCGATTCTGATACCATGATGATAATAAAAACTCTTTCTTTAGACAATAGAATGCCATTTCCAGCATTAAATGGTAGTACTTTCTTTTATACTCCCATGTGGCCTTATATCTGTGTAATCCCTCAGTTGTCCAGATAGGTTCCATAGTGGTCCATGGGTGTATACTAGTCTATGTAGTGTTATACTTCTGTGTTCTGATATAGCTCAAGATCATTCTAAAGCTATTGAGGAAAGGTCCATTTCTGTCCTGTGAATGAGACTTTTTTTTAGTATTGATACCTGCACAAATGAGTATTTCAGTTTCAATACTACCTTTATCAATTACTATCTGATTTTCAATAGTTTTGACAACTCTACGTGCTGCCCATTGTTATGCTCTCTATTATTTGAGTTAAGTGGGAAGAATAACAATAAATCAGTGATGCTACTTAGTAGGGCTGTAATATATATTGCAAAAAAAGAAATCTCAGCTGCAGCTACAATGTTCACAATTATCAAGTCCAAGGACTGCAACACGTTTTCTCTTCAAAACCTTTAACACTGTAAGGTCTAAATCTCTCCAAGCATATTCTGAAATGCATCAGATTCTTGTATTAGATTAGCTGATCATTTTTCGATACTCTCTCAAATGTCAATGCTAGGCATGTTTAAAATATGAACCTTGTAATTTAGCTAAATTCTGCAAAAAGCAGAATTCAGTTCAATGTTGGTCAGAAAGAAATTGCAAATAGATATTTTTCCACGCAGGTTCAGCATTAATATATATCCCGCTGCCATTTTGATGGAGTTGAGGTGTCCACAAACCCCTTTCGTAGACTACATTTTGTGCTTTGAGCAGATGGACCATATCGACCTGATCAAAGCTCTCATCGTGTTTGGGGCTGACGTGGAGATCCACAATGACCTGGGAGAGACACCTGGGCTCCTGGCTGCACGCTCCAGCAAAGGTGAGAGCTCAGAACCGGCAACATCGCTGACTGCATGGAAACTAACCTCGGTGACTGACCCTCACATCAGGGTGGGCATTTTGTTTTGATGGTATGATAATTAATAATCTCCAGATGTGAGCTGTGAGTACCTAGCTGGTGTGGATTACTCTGCATGTTCTAGTTTGATGGGGGAAGCTGGGCACAGAGAGAACATGCAGACTCCACACAGAAACATGTCTTATGTTGAGAAGCAGAGACTGAGCATTTCAAAGATAAATCCATGAGATGGTCAAAAGCCCCAGGCTGGGCTGGGATTGTAGCCACTGCTGGGCTTTCTTAGTTTAGAAGAAAGTTGATTAACTGGAACATATCCATAGGACAACACTTTATCAACCCAATGATTAAAGGTGCTGTACCTGATTTTTAAACTACTTCATTTTAAACATGGTTCAAAGTTATGCCTCACTCACCAGATGCATTCTGAGCATCTTAACTATTCACTGTGATGATTTTATAAGCATTTTTCAAGATTCTCAGAGACAACTAGCATGCTAACGTGCATTTTCTTTATTAACGGACAGTAAACCGCTTTATAATTAGATGCACACAGTACACAGTAGACATATTTTGACCATATTTGTACTTAGACAAGACAAAGTTTGCTCAAATACATGGAAAAAATTGGGTACATGGCCTTTAATTATTTGAATGCTACTTTTTTTTTTCTTTACTGTTGGTTAAAGTAAACAACTTGTAAAAATATAAAGCTTTGGAAATTCAAAAACGTTTTAGATGCTGCTAAATTATCTTCATGAAAATGTAATAATAATAAGTACATTATGAAAATTCAGTACTGTATCTAAATTTCCAAGGAAATAATATAAATGATCTCAGCATTTGAATGCTTAACCTAAACCAATTTTCATACCTTAAAATTCAAGGTTATTATTTTAGATTGTTCCAGTGCAATGATAGTATTATGATCACTGACATGTGATTACAGTTCCAGCCCACTACATGTGAAAGGGGAATATCTCTGATGCAAAAGTGTAAGACTGTGTGCTAATGTTAGTCTGTGCTCTGCCTCTGCTCTGCTGCTTGTGCATGAGTAACAGGTGCCAACAGAAAGATCTTGCTGGACATGCTGTGTAGTGTGGGAGTGCAGCGCTGCCACCCCCCTGCACATACCCCACCCCCTGCACACTCCAGCCCCATCCCCTCCTCCAAGCAGCCTCCTGGCATAGGTACAGTGTGCATGCATTCATCTTCTTCATATATTGCTATAACATGCTAAAAAGGTACAAAATAAATAAAGACATGTACATTTAGCATAGACAACAAACTGAATACACGCCTGGTATGTTAATGTAAGATATTAACAGTTATTAACAGTTAATCAGATAACTATGATAAGGTAACATATTTAATCATCTACAACTGGCTTGACAATTACCTTGGCTTGGAGACGTAGCTGCACCGTTGATAGGCCTCTCCCTGCAGCATGTTGTTGAAGCACCCATTTGTGGAGTTGTTCCTCTAGCTGTGGCCATTTAGCTTTAAGCCCGCAATTAGCATTTTTTGTTTTCTTCATTGAAATAATAATAACGTCTGCTTTTCGCCAGTCCTTCACAAGTTTCTCGTTCCCTACAAACTGTCTTTCTGCTGCTCGATTACCGTTTTTGGCTGCATATTTTACTACTTGCAGCTTGTAATCCACAGAATACAATTTTCTTTTAGGAGGCATTTTTGTTCAGTCTTTCTCAGATGTGTTTAATCTAATAATAACTAATAATCACAAAAAGGACATGTTTGTTACTAAGTGTCTGCAGAGCCACAGCCTGCATTTAACCTGCTCTGCGTGTTAGCAGTAACATTTGCCACAGACATCAACAGCGGCAGTGTTCACATCTGCAAGTCTTGTGGTATTGGACAATTTATTTGATCTACTTGCCGATACCTGAAAAATCTGCGATATCTCAGCTTTTGCAAATACCAGTAGTGGTATCATAAGAATCCTACTTTCTACCGAGTTAAAATATTGTTTCCTCATCAAAAACATGCCTGAAGTTTTTTAATATGTCATCCATGCATGACTGAGTAAGCTAGTGATCTCTCCTAGGCCCTAGCAGTACAATTCTGCCCAAGACTTAGCTCATAAGCCTATGTCACCCATGGTCCCACAGGGAACATGGGTGATAAATCTTCAACAGGAAAGATCAAATGGTGACAGTCAATTAGACCTTTATTTGTTCACTACAGTATTTCTTCCATAGTTACCAGTTGGATTTGACTTGGTTTGATTTGATTTGGGACTTGACTTGTTTTAAGGACTATTAAGGACGAGTGCAGTCGTGTTGCTAAACAGGGATGTCAAACACATTTTCACCGAGGGCCACATCCACAAAATGACTGCTCTCAAAGGGCCAGATATAAAATAAATCTAACTACTTTTTTAACTTGTTACTTAACTGTTTCTGTATTTATTACTTCAAGTTACAAATATTGCATTTGCCTAGGTGTATACATTTGGCTCTGTAACTGTGTATCTCCTGGTAAAATGACATTTTAAGACCATCATACCTTTTGAATTTACCCTGTCGAGGGCCACATACAATGATGTGGAGGGCCACATTTGGCCCGCAGGCTTTGAGTTTGACACATGTGCTCTCGCTGGTCATACTACTGTAATAGTTCAAGATGATACGATTAGTATCTGGATTTTGATTCATTTTACAAACTTAAATACAATAACCACATGCTTTTGAATAGTATAATGGCATTTGTGTGGGCCTGAAAACACTTCTGTGCATGAGATATGTCTGTCTGCTGGGTTTCAGGGTTTCTGCAGCAGACCGCTGGAGGAAGTCACAACTGTCGAGGAGACTCAGCCAAATCCAGCAAAAGAAGGTAAGGGACAGGCCATGAGTGAAAGAGAGGAAGAACCTGCCCAGCCAGAACACACACACAAAATTTTACAAGGACATGTGGGCCTGAAACCGCATCCTCTGTAGCTTATGGTAATATGTCAGTCTGGTTGTTTCCATGGTAACAGAGAAGTTAAAAGTCAGAAAATGATTTGTTCTAATATTTGTTAAAATTAAGCAGAGTAACGTACAACTACTATCATTATTTTAATGTCTTTTATTTGTACAATACAGGGCAATACAAGCAGCCACATGACCTTTTGCAAAGTCATGTGGCTGCTTGTATTGCCCTGTAAGTTAAACAGAGAGAGAAATGATAGCCGCGAAAGAGAGAAAAGATGATTGAAAGAATTACAGACAAAAGTGCAAAGAAAAGGCTCCAAACTTTGAAAAATACACTACTTGACTTACTTACTGGTGATGTATAGGTGAAGATGGTAAATATTATTATATTCTATATCTATTTTTGAAGTATTGTAGTGAATTGAGCTGAGCAATTTTCACGATGTTGAAGGTCTGAAACTTGAAAAATAAATGACACATGACAAATGATACGTGAACGTCAGTATGGAGTGTGAAGTCCTTTTTTATGAAGAAAACCAGAGTAGCTACATCCTATCTTCCCAATTTTAAATGGACATTATTGACAGGTGGATAAACCAGTCAGAGAAACGCATGGTTTGTTTGGGTGAAAACAAGCATGACTGCTCTCGAGTAAGGTGTTCATGTTATTGGTGTTCATGGTCACAAGTTTAAAATCACTCCAGAATTAGAACCATGTAATCCTGTAAAATGTCTACCCTGTTGCTCATACTGTTATATTATATATTATATCATATTCAATAAAAATCAAACTTATCATAAATATAGTTAATTTAATTTAAGACTCATGGTTTAAATTTGGCACATACTGTAAATATTGCAACTTCTTCTGTAGAGAAAATCCATTGCTTTTCATCAGCAGCTTGCACAGTTTTTTTTTCCACATACCGTATTTTCCGGACTATACATCGTGCTGGACTATAAGTCACATTTTTTTGGGAAATTTATTTTACAAAATCCGAGACCAAGAACAGACATTTTATTTTAAAAGCATATTGTTATAATAATAACAATAAAAAATAGAGAACAACAGGCTGAATAGCAGTACAGCCTGCTAACGTAACACATAGACAATGAACTGAATACGTGACTGGTATGTTTACGCAAGATATTAACAGTTAATCAGATATGCTACACTAACGTAACATATGCCGGGTTATCTACAAACACGAGAGACATGAGTTTTTTTTCACTGATGTTTACTGTGGTCTTACTTCTTCATCACAGTTCACGCCGTAGAAACGGCTAACACATGAAATATAGATTAGATTAGATTAGCCTTTATTGTCTCCCTTAGGAGAAATTTGTCTTGGGACAAGGGAACTCATGCCACCTATAAAAACCTATAAAAAACACACACACACACACACACACACACACATGATACACACACTGTCTTCCCACACTAACACTTCCAAGCATATTTGCACATTCCTAGCATATTTGCACATTCCCTGAGACCCAAAAAGTATAGAGGTGAGTATTGCACATTCCCTGGGGCCTAAAAGTGTAGAGGTATAACATGAGCTCTGGCTCATATTACATATACACACAAAACTGCATATGAACTCATGGAAAAATACATACCACTTTGGCCTGCTAGTAACAAACCAGTGAACCAAAAACTTTATATTTTACTTTTCAGTTGTTTCTTAAATAGTGCTTTGTCGCATAAGACTTCGCATTAGCGTAAAAGGCTGAACCGAAAAACAGGAAGTAGTTTTCAGACCTTAAACTAGACTTATGAAAAACAAAACATTTACAATATTGTTCCAAATGAAAAAAATATCACCTTTATGGTCTTATAAATAAAGCGGAAATTAAATATGAAATGTGTAAAAGAAAACAAATCAAGTAAATCAAGTAAAGTAAATTTTCTTACAGGTATTACAAAGATACCAGCGCCATCTATCGGTCAAACAAGTGAACTGTAACATGTATAAACAACATAACACATACATAATACATAACATACATAACACATATTTATTCAGCTATATGAAGCATAGGCAATGAACTTAATAAGTGTCTGGTATGTTAGCGTAAGATTAACAGTTAATCAGTTAACTAAAGCATAAAAAACAAGCTAACAGGTTTACTCTCGATCTCACTCCAAATCACTAATTCCATTGAATTCTTCATCCTCGGTGTTACTTCTGAATGACTCCGTCTGCTCTGGAAGTAGATGAAATGCAGTTTCCACATGGCTGTCATACTGGTACACAAGCCTAGAGTGCCCTTGCGCAGTTGTCAGTGTGATAATAATGAAGATGTGAAATTATATAATTTAATAATTTCACATATAAGTCGTATCTGAGTACAAGTCGCACCCCTGGACAAACTATGAAAAAAGTGTGACATATAGTCTGGAAAATACAGTACCTTTTTCTGTTTATTGGATCTAATAAAACATTTGGTTTTGGCACCCCATGTGCATGTGTCCTTCAGGCTGGAGCGGCTGCTGTGTCTGGATGGGGGAGGGATCAAGGGCCTAGTTCTGATCCAGATGCTCATCGCATTAGAGAAGGAGACGGGGCGGCCTACCAGAGAGCTCTTTGACTGGGTGGCTGGTACCAGCACCGGGGGCATCCTGGCCCTGGCCATAATACATGGTAAATACTTATTCCTGGT
>JAIEZT010001203.1:0-5000 GCA_019594935.1 Periophthalmus modestus | reverse complement strand
ATTGCTTTACTACTCAAACATGCATGTATGACACATGAAATTTCTTCAGACATGTTTTTGATGAAGGGATGTTATAACATGGCAAACCGCTCCAAAAAGTTGATTTTGCATAATACCCCCTCTTTAAACCCATGATATTATATTTCCTATCAAAATACCAATATAATTGTGGTCTATAATATGACTTTTGACTACCGCAATATAATTTGCATGTGCACTGCCACTTTTTTTCCATCTCGGACGCTTGAGAGATCAAACGAAGAGTGCAGCTAAATGCTAACAGAGAGCAGCATAAACACACATAAATTGTGCACTGGTTGACAGACAGTGCAGACAGATAACTTACAAAGCTAACTTTGATTATTATGCAGGGGTTTGTAGTGATGCTGACAGAGCAAAGGGTGAATGCTTTGATGATTTGAGTATAGAAAAAAATAAAAAAACACTTTTTATTTCTTTACTACATAATTTCATATATTTTGCTTCATATTTTTATGTATTCATTATGTATGTAAAATGTAGAAAGTGGTAAACAATGAAAAAGATTTGGAAATGGGAGGGTGTCTCCAAACTTTGACTGGTACTGTGCTTATACTGTGCTGTATTGTAGTAGTAAGGGGAAAATTGTGTCTTGTTGTCATCAGAACAGCTGGTGTGGAGAGCAGCGCGCTCCAGTGGTGCCGCCCCCACGTACTTTCGACCAATGGGCGCGCTTCTAGAGACGGAGGGCTACTAGCCCAATAACCCCACACTTGATGCCCTGGCTGAAATTCACCAGTACCATAAGTCCCTGAAGGCTTCTGTAAGTAAGCAAGTACTAGGGGTGCACAATATGTTGAAAAGATAAAATATCAGTATTACAATATTTGCTGTTTCAATTATCAGTATTGAAGAAAATGCATACATACACAAACTTTTCATTTTACAGAGGTGTTCTGTTTTTGCAAAGTATAATGGACAAAATGGGCAGATTTTATTCATGATTAACTTAATAAGTCCTTATTAGGTTCTACATTAGACTTGGGTTGGTCATTGTTAGTTTTTATTTTGACCATGTTTAACTAGTAAATAAAGGCATGTGCATTAAAAAAGAACTTGTATGCCAAAAAGTATATTAAAATATTGCAAGAATATTGTTACCGCAATGTTAAACATAGTTATTGAATATCCATCTAAAATGCCAAGATAATTTATGTGTAAGGCAGTTTAAAACTTAATTTAACAAAAAAAAAGTGTTGCCATCTATTTTTATTTTGTCTAATCATAACTATTGTGCAATTTAGACATGTTTTGGACCTTAACATTATGGTTGCTAGGTAACAGTGACAGAATTACCTCTACATATGGCACTTCTGCTCCCCATTTCCAAGCAAAATATTAAATTATAAACTTTGGCAAAATTTTAAAAATAGAAAAAAAAGTTACAGTGGTCCTTTGTTTATCGTGGGGGTTGCCTTCTAAAAATAACTCCCAATAGGCGAAATCTGCGAAGTAGTCAACTTTATTTTTTTACAATTATCATATGTTTTAAAGCTGTAAAACCCCTCACCACACACTTAATACACTTTTCTCAGACAGGCGTTAACATTTTCTCACATTTCTTTCTTGTTTAACCACTCTCAAAGTTCATCCATATTAAAAACTTTTTCAGGCTTATATCCCCCTTCTCGATGATCGCTTTAAATGTGTTGTTCACGTATGCCTCTGCTCCAGTGGTATCCGCAGAGGCGCCCCCTCCGTGCACAGAAACACTTTTGAGTCCAAAGCATTTCTGAAATTTGTCAAACCAGCCCTTGGTGGAATTAAGTGGGCTTGGTACTGCGTGAAAAGTACTACTCGATGGCCTGGGTTCTGCATCATCCTGCTCCTCGATGTCATGAATGTCATCGATGTTAGCAAAGGTTTCAGCGATCAAACATTTATGTAAATTTGTCAAGCTGAACACATTTTGTACTGTACAGGAGACACGGCACGGAGGAGATTGATGGACAATGGTCTACAGTCCCTTAGCCAATCGGCACACAGAATAAAATATGCGTTCATACTCTCTAAAAAAGCATGTAAAATTGCACCCAAAAAAATCCGCGAAACAGCAATACTATGAAAGGTAAACCACGATATAGCGAGGGACAACTGTATAGGCAATTATAGCATTTATAGTAAAATCTTACATATAAATGTTTTAGTGAAGTGTCATATGCACTTAAATGGATTTAGATAGTTTAGATCTGATCAGTTGACTTTATTAGTACCTGTTGGTAGATTTTTTTATTTTTTATGGATAATACCACCTCTTTAACTAAATCTATGTGATTGGAAACACTTGTGTAAACCACCTTATAGCAGTTTTTATGTGTTGAATTTTTAGGGCCAGAGTGTGGAGGTGAGGAAGGTAGGCCTGGTGGTCTCCCTTGGCACAGGTAAGATTTTACTTTCCATTTATGAGAAAGCTATAACATAGTTTGGGAATGTATTGCCTGCAAAGAATACTTGCACACAACATACTGATAAACCAACACAGACTTGATAATGCACACTGGAAGTATTGTCTTGTATCCTGCTTAGTGCTCTTGTGTATTTATGAAAAACAGCCATGTGGGAGCAGATTGTACTGCTTATCATAAGGAGGGTTCAAAGGCCCAGAGACAAAGCTCCAAAAAATAAATTTTGCATAATACCTCCTCTTGTCAGGTTGCAGATTTGTGGACCTGGTTTATAGTTAATATTGCTGTAAATACTGAGCTGAAATGAAACTGTCACAAAGTTCAACGTCTTTTGTGTCAGTATAAATAAAAGTGAAATTACTTTTTCACAACAGCTTCAAAAAGTGGTGTCATTATTCATCCCCAAAGATGTGAATGTTGTCAGCTAAAAGGACTTTATGCCATGAGATTAATATGACAGGTTTGTGGAGCCAATCCTACAAATAATGATGAGGTTCAACATTTGTGGATCATAAGTTTAGAATGTGTTGATTTACTTCTAAAATGTAATTGTTCCGTAATTGACACCATGATGCAATATATTTCTTGTATGGGGCTGTGTGTAACAGGTAAGCCTCCTCAAGTGATGGTGAGCTCCGTGGACGTCTTCAGACCCTCCAACCCTCTGGAACTGGCGAAGAGCATTGTTGGAGCCAAGGAGCTGGGCAAGATGCTGGTGGACTGTGTGAGTACTAGTGCGCCCTGCTGCATGTCCAGAGTGCTGAGGACTTAAGAGCGGGCTGATGATGCTTGTGTTTTCAGTGCACAGATTCAGACGGCTGTGCTGTGGACAGGGCCAGAGCCTGGTGTGAGATGACTGACACACTCTACCACAGGTCTGTAAGATCACAGGCTTAATCACAATGATGCACACACAATGATGCTTTTATATACTAATTCTAATTCTAATTCCAATGAAGTTGGGACACTGAGTAAAACTTAAAAAAAAAAAAAAAAGTACAGAAAACGATGATTTGCAAATCCTTTTCAACCTATATTGAACTGATAAGACTGCAAAGACCTGATATTTAATGTTTAAACTGATAAACTTTGTTTTTATGCAAATATTGACTCATTTTCAATTTGATATCTGTAACACCCAATAAAGCTGGGACAGGGGCAAAAAAAACAATGGGAAAGTTGAGGAATGCTTAAAATACACCTGTCTGGAACATTCCACAGGTGAACAGGTTAATTGGAAAGAGGCGAGTGTCGTGATTGGGTATAAAAGGAGTATCCCCGAAGGGCTCAGTCATTCACAAGCAAGGATGAGGCGAGGTTCTCCATTTTTTGAACAACTGCATGAGCAAATAGTCCAGCACTCTAAGAACAACGTTTCACAACCTACAATTGCAACAAATTTAGGGATTTCATCATCTACGGTTATCATCAAAAGCTTCAGAGAATCTGGAGAAATCTCTTTACACAAGTGGCAAGTCCGAAAACCAACATTGTATGCCCGTGAGCTTCAATTATTCAGGATCGAAAACAGAACATGAATGTGTAAAGGATATTACCACATGGGCCCAGGAATACTTCAGAAACCATTGTCAGTTAACACAGTTCGTTGCTACATCTCCAAGTGCAAGTTAGAACTGTACCATGCAAAGTGAAAGACATATATCAACAACATCCAGAAACGCCGCCGACTATTCTGGGCCTGAGCTCATTTGAGGTGGACTGAGGCAAAGTGGAAAAGTGTGCTGTAGTCTGACAAGTCCACATTTCAAACTGTTTTTGGAAATCATGGACGTCCTGTCCTGCAGGCCAAAGAAGAAAAGGAGCACCCGGATTGGTATCGGATCAGTACAAAGTTCCAAAGCCAGCATCTGTGATGGTATGAGGGTGTGTTAGTGCCCATGGCACGGGTAACTTGCTCATCTGTGAAGGCACCATTAAAGCTGAAAAGTACATACAGGTTTTGGAGCAACATATGCTGCCATCCAAGCAATGTCTTTTTCAGGGACGTCCCTGCTTATTTCAGCAAGACAATGCCGAGCCACATTTTGGACATGTTACAACGGCATGGCTTCGTAGTAAGAGTGCAGGTATTAGACTGACCTGCCTGTAGTCCAGGCCTGTCTCCCACTGAAAATGTGTGGTGCATTATGAAGCATAAAATACGACAACAGAGAACCCCAGAGTGCTAAGCAACTGAAGTTGTACATTCAGCAAAAATGGGAAAGGATTCCTCCTGCAAAGCTTCAAGAATTGGTGTCCTCAGTTCCCAAACGCTTATTGATTGTTGTTAAAAGGAAGGGTGATGTAACAGAGTGGTAAACGTGCCCCTGTCCCTGCTTTATTGGAACGTGTTGCAGACATCAAATTGTAAATGAGTGAATATTTGCATAAAAACAATAAAGTTTATCACTTTGAACATTAAATATCAAGTCTTTGTAGTTTATTCAGGTCAATATAGGTTGAAAAGGATTCGCAAATCATTGTATTTTGCAAATCCAATGAATGTGATTTCCAGATTTGTTTTATTTTTTTTTTGTTAATGTCTTTCACAGTGGA
>JAIEZT010001202.1:114261-213717 GCA_019594935.1 Periophthalmus modestus | reverse complement strand
TATTTAAATTATTCATGGTGTTGCTCGAGTCCTTCCCCTTCCTCCCTTCCCCCACCTAAAGAAGGTTTGTCTACTGAGCCCTCAGAAAAAACCCCACTAAGGCTTTATGGTTATGGCGCGCCCTCTAGAGAGAGTACAGCGCCATCCAAATGTTAGCGTCCTCTTTGTAGCCATGAGTCTGTGGAATAGTTCAAGCCAATGAGATCTATAACATCGCACAAGTTTTTCAAAAGTTGCCACATGTGACAAAGAAATGCGCTACTGTCAAAGCGAGTGTGCCACCATCAGGAATGTGAAATGGCACATGAGGATTCTCTTCTCGAAACTGACTTCTGCATTATGTGTGTAATAAATTTGGTTATGTTGGGTATGTGTGCCTGTAACTGAATGCTTTCATTTTTTTTTATCGTCATATTTGAAGAGGGTGCGATGTGTTGTATTTGGTGTGTACCACATGTTTAGTGTGTTTTTCTTGTTATCAGATTTTTCATCCATCTACACCAAACTCGTTCTTATTAACATGAAGCCTGTCCTGAGGGCACGCACATGCGTGGGAAATTAGAATAACTTCCTATAACCCCCCCCCCATGCACAAAAATCATTTCCTATTTTTTTAGCGTACAATAGTGATGCTGTGCACTATGTCCTGTTCAAATAAAAGCAGACCATACACCCCTCTACACTTGATTATTAGTCTGTCTACATTAGGGATAGCGACAATATGCAATAATACTGCTTTAGTGCCTGATAAACAAGGGCGTCAGACATAACATTCGTGGGGCAATTTATACAATTGCATAAGTCGCCCAACAGGATAATTGCCATTGTGTCGCCACAGCCAGGATATGTGCTAGAAAAAAGCTACACTTAATCACAAGGCGATGTCGACAGCGCAAAGGGACAAAGATGTGTCTGCTGTCCGTCGGGACCACCCAGAATTAAACCCTCTTTCTTTTAATTTGTTATCAGGGGGCCATGTGAAGCATTGACTCAGGGGCCCCCAAATTCTCAGGACGGAACCTGATCTCATCCATAATATTCTCTCGATAAAGTTATAAATACCATAAAAAACTTTTAACATTATGGGATATAATGTATAATCGCAATTATTTGCGCCCCTTTTGTCTAATCGTTTGTCACACAAATTTAGTATCATCCCATAAGCCTAGTTCATATCTCAGAAGCTCAAAATGCTCGCTTCCCACATTAGTGAGTGCTCATAAAGCAAGGTAGTTTCAAGGATTAACAGCCTACATTTACTTTTAGTCCTTCAGATATACGAGATTGGCCATGATTCCAGCGGACTGAATTATCCAAATGATTGAGTGAAAGCCCGTGTGGAAGTTTTTTTTTTTTTTTTTTTTTTTTTTTTTTAAAAACATATGGGAGCCCTTCGTATTACCACATGATGACATCCCCTAGGTGGAACAGATGATGTTTGAGAGAAGAACTCAACTAAACCATGCGTGCGTTTAAAAAATGCTCCGATGAACACCCCCCAAAAACACACCTACCAGGTTGTTTTGTGACGAGGGAAACGACATTATGACACAGGATCAAAGAAAAACAGAGTTAAGTATGAGACTTTTAAACTCTGTGACCTCCAACTCCCCCCCTGATCTGGAGATGAGCTTGCCTGAACTCGTGCCAAGCTAACTTGACCCACGCCTCAGGTGTAATACCGAGCTTTCTTATGCTGTTGTTTGGTTTTTTTCCCTGCACGCGTTAACTTTCTGCTGCCCGTTCAAATGGATACTACCAACAAGAAACACAGAGATGCGATCAAAACATCACTGATACACATACTGCTGTCGAAGAACGATAAGAACACAGGTGAGAACACGGGAAAATTGCAGGCTCCTCAGAATCCAGTAATTTGAACTTGATTCTCGGTGCAGATACTCATTCAGTTTGGAGGTGTTCAGAGTTACAGTTAATTTCCTCAAATCTCACCCCCCACCCCTACTATACAGGCTATACTGCGGATTTGATAACACAAGTCTGCGGTTCAAACTGCGACATCAGTATATTACTCAGAAAAAAATGGTGAGGGCTTGTGATTGTTCCTTCTCTCAAGTGATAATAGAAAAATGCATATGGCGTTACGGTTACTCTATATATTAAATATACTCCATTGTTAAAAGTATTTCAAGTCTGAGTATCCAGAACCACACAGCTCTTGATTGGAACCATGATTGGGAATATGTTAGGAACCTTAATACGCGACCGTCATATATTTGCATTCTGTCTTCTGCATGCATGTTTTGAACTGAGCCCGCCCATCTCAGAATACAATATAAAATATATAATAACGTAAATATAATAATACAAACGGCAGAAGAGTAGTAAAATGAAAGAGACTACATCAAAGGATATGCAAATAGAGATATTAGCACCGAATTATGCTAGAAATGTAAAAAAAATTAATTAACTAAGTAAACATTGCTGACAAGTAAAGGTGGAGGCTACTGTTAAGGATTTTAATTCAAATATAGATATATAAAAAAATGTAGTAAATTAGTATTTCTTTGATAAATTAGTATTTAATATATTTGATGCCGTTCTGTATGCATATAGAAAGGATGTGCAGAAAGTTGTACAAATAAAGATGAAAAACACCATTGAATAGAGGGTTTTAGGTCAACTTTTGACAGCTGGTTATGTAGCTATGGATAACGTTTAAAAATAATCCTATCTTTAATTAAATGTATACTTATTAGCCCAATCCCAAAACTAAATTCTGCACAATTTCTTAAAACCGACTTCAAAAGATGAACAGCCATCACCTTCTGACGGAATGCCGCTCTTTGTTTCTTGAAAGAAGCCGGCGAATGTACTTGATGACGGTCTGCGACTTGATGTGCTCTCGTCACATGAACTGATGAAGATGATGAACTTCTTGCGACAGGAAAAGAGAAAACTGCGTAGGTGAAGTTCACTGTGTGTTCATTATGCGGATGCCGTGCGGTCCTGATGTGCCGTTTGCCAATGCTGACGGATGTTGATAGTGTTCAGGTGTTTGTTGTTAATAGGTTTTACTCGATAAGAATCTGAATGAGCAAAAAAGACAGAATTGAATATATAAGAGAGCCTAAATATAATAAAGATCTAAGTTAGACTCGTACCTGGTTGCTGCAGGTTGTTAAAGGTAACGTAGGAGACACACACCCAAGTGTCGAATGTCCTCATGATCTCCAAACATCCAGCACCCTGTAGAAAATAGGGTAGGATGTCTTAGTCCCGTCATTATACCAGAAAACACACATTTGCGTGTTTTTTTTATAACAATCAAGCATGCCTTGTCTCCATGGCGATAAAGCAAGTTTGAAAGTCCTCCAATATTAACGCCTGCTTTTCGTGATCTAATGTCTATAATGTTTCTCACTAAACAACAGACCTGCCGATCGTTAGTGTTTTTTTGGTTCATGCGACACATGTTTAACACACCAAACCTAGACAGATTTAGGTCTGAGTTCTTCCTTACTCCTGCCACTCCACCTGCTGCATCTTCTAAACTCACATTCACCGTCAGTAGAATCATTTGTTTTGAATATTCGCAGAACTTTAATTGCAATCAATCTGAGACTGAACTAAGGTACATGTAGCTGTTAACCTGAAACATACCACTTCATGACATCACAAAGTGGCAACAGCGCCATTTTGAGCTCTGCGAAGAAAGGTGATGTGTTACAGAATAGAATAAAGCTGCTACTCAAACATGTGAACTGAAGTGACACGCAAAAATCCCCCCCCAAACAACTTCGGGGCTGTATACCTCACTCAAAACAATTTTGCCCACTAATATAGAATATTCAATACGAATACTGAGGAAACATAATTCAGACCCCTAAGCCAAAAAGGGAGAAAGAGGCCAGATAGCATTTTGGATCTAGTCGTGCGTAAGATTGCGTTAGGAGAGGAAACTGAAAATGTGAGACAGCTAAACTACAGATTACAGGTTTTAAATGCTAAAGATACTTGCAGCAATTTTCAGACAACATGCTAACGTTAGTATGCGTTTAAATGCCCCAATGCGTCGAATTGAGTGAATTCTAAGAGGCGGAAGTCGTTGTTTCGTAGGTGTATCTATGAGGCCCGGGCTGAGTCGTGTTTCGCTAACTGGGTCTAGAGGACGCAGTCATGTTTGCGCCGCGAGTTCTTATAGCTTCGTCCCCCGTCCCCCCCCCTACCTGTTTCTACGCAGGCACGAGACGTCATAGTTTCGTACCTGTTCTAGGAAGGCGGAGTCGTGTGTTCCGGAGACATGTGGAGAAGTTTAATAACTTTTCTAGAAGAGGTGGAGTAGTGTGTTTCGCTTCCCGTTGCTTTTTATACCTGTATCTATGAGGGGAGGAGTCATG
Source organism: Periophthalmus modestus (assembly GCA_019594935.1). Taxonomy (NCBI): domain Eukaryota; kingdom Metazoa; phylum Chordata; class Actinopteri; order Gobiiformes; family Gobiidae; genus Periophthalmus; species Periophthalmus modestus. Next base: position 209,356 of record JAIEZT010001202.1, on the reverse strand, counting down.
GTTTCTACCGAGTTCTAGGAGCTATGGCAGAGTCAATAGTTGAAGTACTGTCTTTCTAGGAGTTTTTTTAGAGCATATCGGTTTTTTTCAGTTTATGTACCTCGTTCTAGGAGTGCGGATCTGTTTTGATTGATTTTCGCTGTTTCAGATTTGTTCTAGGAGCCGCGGAGTCGGTGTTTCGACTGTTTAGGAGTCGGAGCTCTCGTTTAGTTACCTGTTCTAAGAGGCTGCGCAGCCGGGGTATCGTAACCAAGTTCTCTAGGAGGCGGATGTCATGATTTACTACCTAGTTCTAAGCGACCCGGTTTTAGCTCAGGTGCTCGTACCTGTTCTAGGGTTTGAGACTGCGGAGATGATGCCTCTAGATAATAGTGAGTCCATATCTTTGCCCGTAGTAGATTTCTCATTTCGCCTTGTCAGGTCGGACCCCAGTCATATGCGCGCAACAGGGTCGCGTCAGTGTTGTAGAAAAGTTTATATCCAGCGTAATAGGCGTCACGTAACGATGAGATGATGGGCAGGCGGACGAGAAGAGACAGATTAGGATTAACGTCATAGTGCCACCAGGCTTACAGACTTAAAGCCATTTCTTTGTCACGCTTGATATTAATGACGGTTTTGAACCAAACTGGCGAAAATAGCGAAGTGGGTTTGAGGAGATGCGAGAGAGTTGTGAGCGAGGTCCTCATGCCCGACTTTTTATGAAACGCGGTGTTCTGCTCATCAAGCTTCATGGGTGAGGTGTGAACAGAGAGAAGGGCGAAGCTCGCTTCTCGATCTCTTTGGACACAGTTTGTCCAGTCGGTGACCCCTGCAAACTGTAGAGCGCAAAAATATTCACTTGCACATTTTGTTGATGACACGAGTTTAGCTGAATCATATACAGGTTTCCCCCCCCCCCCTTTCAATGGTATTATCGTATCATAGGAATGTATTAAAATTATCAGGAAAGGAGGCAAAAGTACAAAAGTGTGGACTGTAATATTTTTAGACTTCAATATAGATAAAGGATATAGTATATTTTCGTTTCTTCACTTAGCCCTATGATCTATTATGTTTTTATGGGCAGACATAACAAATTTGCTTATCCATTTCAAAAACGAAGCGAGTCATTTCTCCCCGCTTTCCACAACTGACTCTTTTAAGCCCTGATCTTATAATGTTGCTTAACTCCCCTTGTGCCTCTCATATTCACAAACAACAGAATGTATTTGCAAAGCACTATACTATACCTCACTAAAACCTGCCCGGATCTCTTTTAGGGCCCCCCCCCCCCTTCTTTCTTCCCCCTCTCGAGAAGCCTGCAGGGGAGAGTCACGAATAGACTGCAGAAAGCTGGTCACACAGGAAAGTTTGCAGGCAGGCGATGCAGAGTGGAGACTGCTGTCGCTGTTTGGCGTTCCGCATCGCATTGAGGCACGCCGTACATCTCAGGGCACTATAACATGGACTGACAAGACAATTGACAGAAAAGTTGTTAATATAAAATTGCAAAACAACAACAGCTATAACTTCAATTTAAAGGCGCCCATATTCTGCCCCTATGATTCGTGATCTATGTTCTAAATGCTTTCCTCATCACCAAACAGAGCCTGCGAGGTTGCGAGTTGGTTTCATTAACGAGAATGTTTAGGCCAGGAGTTGTGTGTTAGTTAACTGGTCGTTCTTTCAACACTGAAGAACACTCTGTTACTACCCTGGTTGATGTCAGCATTGTGGATAATACAGAAAATTGACCTCTCACTATGTTTTTAAGACTCTACACCACCTTCACTAGCCAATCATTTGGCATAAATGGTCAACCCTGGAGCGCAATGCCAATCTCTACTGAACTAAAGCGTAAACGTTAAAAGCAGCAGACCTGTTAGAACGTTGAAAACTACCACTTCACATGGACATGCACACGTCGGAACAGAACATTTTGATGCTTTAAGGAGAGGCTTTAGACATCAAAAATGTGCAATGCAACTGACACAACAAAACACAACATCCAGCCGTAGCTCTGTTTTTTATATGAGGTAAAACCATTTATAACATAGGCCGTTACAAGTTCAAAGAAGATAGAAATTCTGCCATGATACAAGGAAACCTTTAAACCAGTGAGAAACAGAAGTATAATAAAACAAATATGCTTAACACTGCATTATCAAGTGAATATCATTTAATTTGTATATTTTTTTGTTTTTTTCTCGCCTGCCCGTCCAGATGCGTTGTAGTCGTACAAATCCATCCAAACAGATCGCCGGAATTACAGCCTCTGCGCCAGTAGAGCGCAACTACAGTCACACTGCCAGCTTTTAACATCTGGCGCGAGAATGTGGAAGTTGCTGGTTAAAAAAAGTACATGGAAGATAGAAAATCACTAAACAAAAAGACTCACCTTTCACTCAGCCCTCACTGTAGTAAGATCAAACTTCTGGCAGCACAAGTTGCCAGTGGACAGAAGCCTCCTCATCGTTTGAGATGTTTTTCTAATATGCAATTGCATAATCGAAGTGGATAGTATTCTAGGCACCCAGATACTTTAAAGACTTTTTGAGTTTACACATTTTTTTACCAACTTACCAACTGCCGTACCAACACACAGAGCCAGCCGCGCACCACAAGGCGAGCCGACCCTTCTTTTGTGCTTTGGGCCACTGGGGGGAAGTGTGCATTTTCGGACAGAGCCCCCTACCATAGAAGAGAGCCGACGTCGAGGCGACTGCCGATCACTGGACTTTTCTGTCGAGAGATGACTCTTATTCGACAAAAAACAAACAGCTTTAGTTTAAGACAGGATACTTCCACAAACCTCCTCCTTCCTTCTCTGTCAGCTTTCACAGCAATAGTCAAGTTGAAGGTTACATTTAGTCACACCAAGGATAGCTCGTGCTATAGAGATTGTAAAACATGATTGATCAAACAGCCGGTGTACCAGCATCAAAAACATACCGGGGCAAATGTGTTTTGAATGTTAGTGACCTCGTAAAAATAGCTTCATTTGAAATGCCCTATTTCTGAATAACTGTCATTATACTGTTTTAAACTACTATGGCCTTGTAATGAATTTGACACTGTTTTAAATGATCTATCCTTTTTTGCATTTTTATTACTGGAGATGTCTACCACATGGTTTTTGTAGCCGACATCCTTCACATTGTCTACTGTATTTTTTGAATAGCTCAAACACAACAAAAAACAACTTTAAAACGATGTAGATACCTTGGGTTAATGAGTTCTGCTTTACCTTTGCCAACGTTGATGGCATTATTAGCCTGAGATTGCAGCCTGTTGACTGATGTGCAGATACCGAGGCAGCCCATATGACGACAGAGACGTCGCATTTTTAGAACCCACCAAAGAACGAAAGGCGAGGTCGATCATAATAGTAATTACTTCAAATGAAAAAGATTGGATAACCAGAAGGAGGTAAAATCAAGGGACTGTATCTAGAAAAGCAAGAGAAAAAAAAATAGTTTAGAAAAAAAAATGAAAAAAACTAAGGAGGCGCCCCCCGCACCCCCCCCCCCCCCCGAAAATATGAGAACAGAAAAAATTACGAAAAACACGTGTGCAGTCCGCTCCACTGCCAAGCATGCCATAGAAGAAGAGAAACCGGAGCTTGATTAAAGAAACGTATATTAAATAAAACCATGGCCAAAAGGTCACATTTTTATACCACGCCTTTCTCCACCTTGAAGCCACTAAAGCTACTTTACATCAAGAGAAACACTCAAACCACTAAAACTTCAAATCATATGCGGCCCAGAACAATCCAAACCAACTGAGCCTAACTCCAACACATTTGAACTGCTAGGAATAAAATGTCCATTACGCCCACGCCACACCTTCAGGCGAAGCTTCCACGAGAGCGACACACGGCGGCTTCGGCCATTTGACTGGAGCTATATGGTCATCGAGCCGCCGCTAGCCATCGACCATGTACATATTCATGCGTGTTCTTGATTAATGTGCCTGATGCTGGTAATGGTTACAAATATGCCTATAGAACGTGCATCAAACCAAGCCGAACAACCATGTTTAAGAAAAACGATTTACCACAACCAGGCCCAAAAGGATTTGACCGACACATCCTTCAGTATTTTTTTTTTTCGGTCTTATTAATTTTTTACTACTTTACACATACAGAAAGAGAAGCGAGGATATAGTGGAAATATGAATAGTTTTTTTTTTTTTAAAAACAGGGCTGAAATAAGTAACTGTAATACAATGTGATATGTCAAATTCTTAAGAGAGAACACTTTGCTTGCTATGCTCCAAAAATATTTAGTAGTTATTAACTAAAGCACTGAAATGAGAGGGAGTGGGCCAAACGTTTGACTGAGTGGTGTTTAACCATATACTAGTCAAAAGTTTTGACACACACATCTCATTCAATTTTTCCACTTTCCACATTTTTTTACACACAAAAAAACATTAAATTTATAAAGCAAGATATATGGAATTATGTAGTAAAGAAAAAAAGTTTTTTTTAAAAAGGTTAATACATTTTTACTTCTTCCCACCTCCTTTTTGAGCTTAAATAAGAAAAAAATATGAAGAAATGTGCAGTAAGTGCCCTACTGGATACAGGTTGTTTGTTAATCCTGCTTGCAAACTAAATTAAATGAAACAAAAAAAAAATTCTACGTAAATATTTTTTCGACAAAGCAGAGAGCGGTACTTGAGGATTTGGAATATAAAATATAAACACAGCAGTTTACTAGTATTACATGTTTTTTCTTTGCGACAGTAATTCCATATGTCTTACTTCATATTTTGCTAGTCTTTCTGCTGTGTATATTTAAAACTGTAAAAAGTTGTAAAAAAAACAACAAAAAAACATTGAATAATAGAGAAGTGTCCAAACCTTTTCACCAACAGATGTATGATACAAATAACTTGTGTCATGGAAGCCGAAATGAGCCTCCACTTTTTGTTTCTTTTTTTTTTTTTTTTTTTTTTTTTACTGCCTGTAAAAACAACATTACACCTGCTGTTCAGGTCTTCTACCAACTTGCATAACATTTTGTGCCACCTTTTGGGACAGGATAGACTGCCATCTTCATCATCCAGAAGAAGTACAAACACATAGTAGGCGACTGAACTACCAGAGGAACAGAAACAACAATGAGAGACTGACAAAGAATTTCCCACTAAAGAATAATGCTTTTAACTCAAAACTAGCGGCGAAGAAAACAGACTTCTATTGCTAATTCCTACCTCCAACTTCTTTGCCTGAGTGAAGGTTGTCTTTGTGCCCGTTATGATTTCATCTGATAATCGTCCCTTCATTTGATCCAGTCTAAGATAGTTTTTAGCCTTTTAACCTTTTGTCCTCACATCATTTTTGCACCATTATATTTTTATAGCAAAAGAAAAAATATTAAATCTGTCAACTGGACAAATGTTGTAGGAAGTGAAGAGACTGAAGAAGAAAGGCTGGCTTGCGATGAGCAGCCCAAAAACGTCTTCACTCACTACAAGTTTTGTCCAGTTGAGAGATTTTATATTTTCTTTTGCTATGAATCAGATCTAGGACGACTGAGGGATTACACAGACTACCATTTATTTTTGACATTTAAAACGTGTTGCTTAAGTGTACGCAAATTATTATATGCAAACTTCAGTTGTTTCCCTACTTAGTGTAGGATCAATTTGTAGTTAATTCTAATCTCTAGCTTCCTTTATGGTACTATTTTGGCTGCCCGGCAAGTCCAGAATAACACACTCCTTCAGTACTTTACGAAGAAAGATGTGAGTCGCTGGTGAATTCCGTTTTAATAGCTGTTGAAATAGGTGGATTAGCCAATCAGGGACATGCGTGGTCTTAACACATAAACACACAACACTACAATGCCTACACCAAACATACGATGACCAGTCACAGTTTGGAGACACCCTCTCAATCAATGTTTTTCTTTATTTTACTACTTTCTTCATTTGATACACATACAAAAGGCATACAATGCAAGTAAGATATATGGAATTATGTAGCAATGAAAAGAGGGTCTTCTAGGAAAGTATTAAACATGAAAGAAAAAAAACAAAAAACCTGAGTGAGAGGATGTATCCAACCTTTTGAACTGGTTAGTGTTGCTGTTGGCCCGACTCTGGTAAACAGCTGTGACTTACTGGACAGACGTTTGGGCTCTTTTGCTGCAGGTATGTGTCTCTTTGTGCTTTAATCGACCCTATGAATACTTTCCTATCAATCAGCTTTGCCGCCGCCGGGACTTTTGATACAAGAAAATTGTCAGGAAACCAAATTGTTGGCAGTCAACGTGACAGGCCGGTACCTGAGAGGAAGAGCATGAAAAAATAATGAAAAGATAAGAACAAATGTGACAGGGGACAGAAAAATGGTAACGCGTGAATAGATATTTACAAATTCAAGTGTATTCTACACTTAATTTTGAAACACGACTCTACAGCTGACCAAAGTGCATTAAAAAATAAAATAAATAAAAAAAAAGAATGGGACAAGATCTGGTACCACGGAAGATCTCATGAAACAAAAATTGCCAGAAAGATTGTGACACACGTGAGAAAAATTATTCTTTTTGGATTGCTCCAGTGGGTTCACATTTGGACAAAAAAAGGGGGTTAAGCTTCTGCTGAGTTACATGTCTTGAAGAAGTAGCATGTAGCGATAAGGGACTGCTGCCAGTACATCCAGAACACTGCCTGTTCAGTACTGACAAGAACCAGGAAGTATGAGAACATGTGTCCTGTGCTCAGGTCTAGAACCAGGAAGTGCTTCATACATGTGTATGGTGCTCAGGTCTAGAACACAGGAAAGTTACTTCACAATGTGTCCTGTGCTCAGGTCTAGAACAAGGGAAGTACTTCACACATGGTACTGTGCTCAGAGGTCTAGAACCAGGGAAAGTACTTCACAAATGTGTCCTGCGGTCAGGGTCTCTCTCCTGTGGCTCAGAGAATAGACTTTAAAGCAGCTTGCTTGTGGAACAAGACTGAACGGGACTGAACCGGGACCTTATGAACATGGGGGAATCAGGCATTTGAGTTTAAGGCAGCTGAAAAACTAGAACAGTCTTCCTGAAGAATGTGAGACAGGCCTCTACTTTGACAGTGGTTTAAATTAGGGCTTCTTATTCTGTAATTTTCTCTTTTAATGTTGATTTATAATTATTTAGTTTTGATTTTGTTTATATTCTGATCTAAGCTGCTTTTCAGTGATTCTGTAAAGCATTTTGAATGATTGAAGACGATTTGAATGATGAAAATTTGTGTAGAAATATACAAATAAGCTAATGCTACACAAATAAACTGCCGACTTGGCAGTGCCGGAATTTCAAAAAACAAAAACATTTACAATAAAATAAAAATGTGGGGTCAAATGTGCGACAGTTTATATTCATTATAAAATTCTGTACCAATGTATGTCTCATTGACCCAATCTTGTATCTTGTAGCATCTTGTGTAAACTGTGTCTTGTCCCAGTTTTTTAAGTTTTTAATACCTTTTTACAAACATCAGCAGGGATTTTGTAGAGCTTCTTTCTCAACACTCAGGAAGATGTGGAAAAATGAAGAACAAATAAAACTGGCAAACTCCTGCATATTTATCTCTCTGGGCAATCTCAGAAGGCTCTCCTGAAACCAAAAGAAAAGTTTACACCGATAGCAACCATATACTCCCAGATATTCCAGGAACGTTATCAGTGAAAATGAAACTGGGACCAATCTTTAGACCTCAATGGCTGGTGTGAAAATAGGCGGATGGTATAAGGGCAACACTCTTCAGCAAAGCAACTATTTTAGGCAACAGCAAACGGCCCTCTCCGGGATCATCAAATCTCTGCTCCACACAAGCCTGTCATAGAGATAGAATTATACAAAATCTTACAGAAAAATGCTACAACACAAGGGTTGTATTACAAGAGATTTTAAAGCAGTCCATAGATTCTGCAAAAATCGACGTTTCAGAGTGTTTTAACCATGTTATAGTCGTTTTCCGCTCACCAGCATTTACTCACCTGAAGTTGCATTTGGTGTTGATTTGTGCATGATTTGAGCAATCTTTAATCGGCTTATTTTTCAAGACGCCACCTCCACCGGCACACGCACACTGTGATGTACTCACTTCGTTCTCCAATTAATTTCTTCAATTGGTGATACGGGCAAGATTTGACGGTGCCTGCTAGTTATTTTGTTTGTTTGTTTTTTTTTTATCCGTTGCTTGCTAGTGTGATGGTGCAGCTGTCCATCAGAGGTGCCGACTCTTTGTTGTGATGACGTTTACGCGTGGCGTCAGCTTCCATTGGGCACTGGACAGAGTTTTTCTACCGTGGAAAGTCATTTGACGGGTTTCTTTAAATGAAAATCGTTTAGATGAATATTGTGATTTAAAATGTCCAAAATTATAATATAATGATCCACGAGTGTCGCAGATTATAGCTACAGAGCAGACACAAGCACAATATGTCTGCTTTAACTTTTCAGGAGGGGGACAGCCACTTGTCTCGTCTCCATTGGAGATGCTATTAATTAGCTTGGAATGTTTCACAGTATGGCATTAAACATGTCCATCTAGGCATTTCATTTGATTCATTTGCAACCTGCACTTAGCCTGGTATTGTCACCTACAGTTATAAGGACGAAGACTGTGGATATACTCTAGGCCCGGGGCGTCAAACTCAAATTCACAGGGCCCAAAATGAAATAACTGTGACAAAGTCTTGGGCCAAAACTAAATATTATTGAAAAAATTTCAAAAACATCTGCATATTTTTCAGACGGGAGTGGATTAAATTTGAGTGAGGGGACAGGTAGCAGAATGTAATAAGTGTCAACAGAAAGAGGGTGGGGGCTGGCGCCGACACATGTTTACAAAGAATTCTGGGATTCATTAGTATTCGAGGTACATGCACTATACTGTCGCAACGGCTGGTGGGCAAGCTCTAATACATATGTTGTTATGATCTTGCGGGCCAAATCTATTCAGTACCAAGGGGCCAAATCTGGCCCCTGAGTTGACAATGTCTGCTCTTGTACGAAGCAAATAACATCACCATGACACAAGCAGACCATCGACCCACAAAAGTTACAATAGTGTGTCTTTCAAACGTTTTACTTAAGTGCCTAAATAATGCAGGGTTTTCCTCTTAAACTTTGATCTTATGCTGCCTGTGTTTTTTTCTTTCACTGTGCTGCTCATCTAGACTTTTCAACACTTGTGGTCTGTCTGGAGGGTAATGGTTAAGGAAACCTTACCTTAATCATGTAGAGGGTTAGGACTGCCTGCTTCCCTGCTGCTGCACACAAATTACCTACCCTTAAAGCAATGAAATGTTTTGCTGGTTTATATTATTTGATCCCTTCTTTCCAGGGCAGTTGTAGTGTTGGTCAATACTCACCTGCCCTTATAAATAAATAAAGTGTAAAAGAGGAGTTACCGGAAGTATCATGCAATCTAAAAGTTGCCCTTCGAGTTTCAACAGGAGTTCTCAAAAGGTTTCAGTTTGTCTTCAGGGAATGCGAATTTCCCGGGTTGTGGGTGCACAGACTTCAATAATCTGCAATACATTCAATTTGGATGTTTTATATGTGACCAGTAGATTTTAAAGATTCATATGGGACTCTTGTGAGCTTTAAGCCAATGTAATAATGTTGTACCTCCTCAAAAACAGACCTGGAGTTGTGCTTGTTATGGTATTTTTGAGTAACCCTATTATTAGTCTGTCTACATATCCAAAGCTCAAAAATGCTCTGTGTTCCACCTTGTGATGTTATGAGGTGCAGTAGCTTATATATATATGTGTGTTAAACGGTGTGGGAATGAAACAAAACAAAACAAACACAACTTCAGTTCTGTTTGTGACATAGATCAGAGAATAGAGTAATATGGGCCCTTTAATAGATTTTTCAGACCAGAAGGTTTAGTGTGTTTTCAATACCAGACAATGCAGGAAGGAAAAATGATAGTCAAGCAGTGTAGAGGTGGTCATGTGATTTCTCGACATGTCCGGTCGGCCGATTTAAAGGTTTTGGTTTGGCGCCGTCTCCCTACTAGTGGAGGACAGGATGGACAGAGAGCAATCTTTAGTCTATTTTCTTCAGGACAGTATCCAGGTGTGTGAGACTAAAAAAGCCCCTGCGTAATGGGGTATAAAGTCCTGTGTGCAGGTTTCTGTATTTAGTTGCCTCCTTATTTCCAGTGACAATGTTCTTTGTCCTCTGTCCCTATGCAGATAGCTCCGTCCCAGTGGTTCTCTTTTACAGTAGTCATAAATGGCAACTTGAGTTACTCCTGTTCTGCATTTGTGTTTGTTGCTTGTGTGCAGTAGGAGGCCTTTTAACTCTCACACAGCTGGGATACTGTCATGAAGAAGTTAGGACTGCAGATGGCGCTGTCTTCCACCGGTGGAGGCAGAAGGATGGCAGCAAAAACTGTTTTAAATCAGCTGACCATTGGACACTCACACCAACATCACCGTGACGTAAAAGAAGAGCAGACCACAGTGAGCAGTCCAAAACTCAGTAGCAGGCAGGAAAACAACAACTTAAACCTTGGTCTGGAAAAAAAAATCAATTCAAGTGTGGATTAAATTATCAAAAGAACAGATGAACCTCATTGGACCATGTCCGAACAGTATGCACCAGTGGATGGAATACAACTTTCTAACCTCTTATAAATCTTCCAATGTTCTCCTTAGGGTACCTGATTGTTCCATACATTTCATCGAGTGTGAGGAGCACCACCAAGAGCTCTCCGAGGTGCTCATAAACAATCTGGAAAGAACAAAAAAAACAAAAACAACTTTACAAAACCTATGGGGGATTTTTAACTACTACTGGACAGTTTTAGAAAGAGACATACTGAAAATGGACACCAGAAGACTCAATGATTTTTGTATGCACCTCTACGAATGGAAGAATGGAAAAGAAAATGCAATTGTATGTTAGTAAATCACAAAAATATCAGTATAAAAACTGTAATATTTTGAATGGTTCTTGAAAATACAGGCGGAACTTAACATTACTGTTGTAAAGATGCTGGGCCAGCGGTGGAACCACATTACCACAACTTCGTAAAACTCTTGATACGAAACAGGAACGGTTCCTAAAATAAAAATACAAATAAAATATTACTAACATGTTTTTATATGTAATTACTATATTTTCTCTGACCTGAAGGAAAGAGGATAAATCGTCGCCATTTGAATTGGGATTCTCCTTCAACAACGCAAAGCCTCGGGAAACTGTAAAAACAAAACATTACTTGAAGGAAAATGATCAAAACCTACGTTCATGCTTGTGATATGTTGTGCTGCTTACCTCCCTCTCCATAAAACAGTAATCCATTGTAAAACATGGCTCTGCCTGCCCAAAATTTAAACCACTTATTATAATACAAATGCCAAGGAAAAAGTGTACCTTTGGCAAAATTAGTGAAAAAAACTTTACCTCATACTTCAACTTTTTATTTCACTACAAAGTGCTGCGTAGACGGTGATAACTTTATTCAAAATCTGCATAACAAAACAAAGAAAAAAAAAAGTGTAACATGTACAGCAGATATTAGGGCCTGTCACAATAACTCATTTTGCAGTTTGATATTTTCCTGAATATAGCGACTAATAAACAATAATGTAGAAAATCATTTATGCCAATGACGCAATAACCCAAGAGCAGATTTGAACCATATAAAACAATTCTAAAGCTATAATATAAAAAAAAAAAAAAAAGAGCTGCAATAAAAAATGGCCAAATGAAACACTTTAGTCTTTCATTTGCATCTGTCAGTGAGTTATAGAATGATTAATTCTAACTTTTATGGCTTAAATGTTATTATATAGTCAAAAACAACTCAAAAATTTCTCAGTAGCACAAAGAAAAAAGTGCACACGATAAACTGACCCCCAAAATATAGCTCCATCTAACATATACTGAACAAAATAGTAATTATCATGACAGGCGTCGATATTACACAAGTCTATATATTTTACAAACAGTGCTTACCTGGTTGTCTGTTTTGATTAACTCCAGAAGAGAGGGACTGTTCATACGGGAGGAGCTATAATTCATAAACGCATTTGTAAAACTAGTGTTGTACTGTACAGGTAATGTGATTTATTCATTTATTTTTATCATGTGTACCTTTAAGGCAATAGGGTCCAATGTAAAGTCCCTACATCTCCAATAGAGTCATCCAATGCCCTCTCAATGCCTTCAGAGTGAAGACTGTGTACTCTTCAAGAAAACTGGAGTAGTTCTTCAGTTGGACTTCTGTGTGGATTTCTGTAAACATGGACCAATTAATTGGTTGGTAAAGAGTGAGATGCGATACATTTTGAACACATATTTACAAGTTCTCACCAACGTGTTCATACCCCTACTTATGATAAGAGAGTGTGTAACGTAGTCTATTGTATTATGAGACTATGTCACTGTCAAATCATATAGGGTAAATTTTAACTTCTCCCACTTTGAGTCCACAAAAAAAAATAAAATAAATAAAAATAAATAAAAAACTTAAAGCTCTTAAAAGGTCCGATATTACGCAAAATTAACTCTTGTGAGCTTTAGCCAAGTTAGAATGTTGTTACCCTCATCAAAAACAGACATGGAGTTGTGTTTTGCTTCAGTCACACATGTGTGAGTAACTCTTTATTATTGATTTGTCCACATCTCCAAAGCTCAAAATGCTCTGTTCCACCTTGTGATGTCACGAAAGCAGTAATTTTCACGTCGACGCTCCATTACCTTTAGAGATGGGCAATTTCCAGGGCTGAAATAATCCATTTGATTCAAGTGTGAAGGTGTATGGAGTTTAAAAATAATGGAGCGCTTCTTGTGTTACCACATGATGACATCACAAAGTGGAGTGTTTTCTGTTTGAGAGAAGAGCACAGCCTAAATCTGCAGTGTTAATGAAACAAAACACAACTCCAGGTGTGTTTGTGATGAGGAAAACATGATAACATAGATCAGAAAATAGCATAATATGGGCACTTTAAGCTTCAGTCCTGGACTGTTTCTGGTGGAGTCCTGGTCTGGACCTGGTCTAGTGGTACCAATTTTGGTGTGGTGGTTGGTCTGTGCCGTTGTGGGTGGGTGTTCATGCGGTGGTGTTGGGTGGTGTGATGTGGTGTTTGTGTGGGGTTGGTGTGCTGTTGAGATGGTGGTGTGTTGTTGGTGTGGGGTTCGTGTGGTGTTCGTTTGTGTTCGTGTGGTGTCCGTGTGGTTTCATATGGTGTTGATGTGCGTTGATGTGGTGCGTGAGTGGTGAACGCACCCATACTAAGAGTAGACATATTTAGCTTTCTGCACTTCCTCAAACTTGCACATTTGAGCAAAGCTTCACCAATCATTTGCGGACAAAACCATGCGCGTTATCCATGCACGTCAAAAAATGTAAACACTCACCAGTTTAAAAGCAACGGGTAAAAGTAGTATGATGTGCTAGCATAGACGCTAGCTTCAGGAGGCTAAACGATGCCAACTCTCGTTTTCCCCGCCTCTAAACATTAAAAAAAACCTCTTGAATACTTACTTTGTGAACCGTCGTCAAAAACGGTCAAATTCCCAGTCAGGGGCGATGGTTTCTGTCGCCATATCCAAAGAATCTGAGCCCCAAAACTTGCTGTTAACAAGTGTAGCTGCACAGTCCCATGACGTGAAAAGTCTCATGATTTTGGCCGAGGCCGCAAGTGCTCATGGGAAATTGAGTTATTATAGAAAGGCAACTTGTTGATTTGATATTAATGATGGAGGGGTCGGCTCTTTTTAGGGCATCCGAATCTTCTGGATTCGTTTATTTCAAAGAGCCGTTTAAAATACTGTCTGTTTTACTATGTATTTATGTGATAGAAGCCAAAGTGAGAGAACACATTTGAACTACAACATAATAATCACAGAGAGAAAACGACAAGACTCAGATGTGTTTAAAATGGGTTTCAAAACTGAGAGTGTGAGTGTGTTTACCCTTTGAAATTATGAATAGTCTAAAATTAAAACATTGAACTATTACAACATTAATAAACGAGATAAAAATCTAACGGTTATTATGACGCCAGATACTGTTTTTTTGTGAATATTGGTAAACATTGAGGATATTACTTACGATTTGTAAAAAAATGTCTAGATGCCCACAATATAATATAAAATTCTAGTAAGTAACATATCCTTTATTTAAAATGTGCATTATTTATTTATTTATTTATTGATATTCTTGTGATGGCTCAGGGTTAATTAGTATACAAATGCATAAAAAATAATAAATAAAATAATAATAAAAAAAATTAAAACTGCAAGCAGTGATAAAGGCCCCTCGCCACCCTTGCGACCGCGGGTACACGCCACCGCGGAGTTCGCGCCTCTCTTTCCCGCTTACATCGCCCCTCCCACCAAAATCAGCGACTGAGTAATACTACTCCATTCATTCCAATGAGAGCATTTATGACATTTTCACACACCTCCACGGTTGGAAATAGACGTATGTCTTCATTGGCTTTTTTGTTCAGTATGATGAGTGGAATATGTGTACCAAATTTCAATGGTCTATGACAAAGTATTACTTTTTTTCATCCCATTTAAACCAAAAAACCCATGTATTTCAATGAGAAAATGACGGTCGTTGCCATGGCAAACACACTTGCAAATAGAGGTATGTTCTTATTGGCTTTTTTGTTCAGTATGGAGATAGGGACGTCCATGCCAAATTTCAAAGTTTTTGACAAAGTAAAATTTTTGGGTCCCATTCAAAATTTCCAGGGGGCGCTGTGGAGCAATGGATTGTCTCATCTATGTAAACTGTATATCATTACATTCAGATGAACATTGTGACCAAAATGTATATTAATGCCGGTTAACAGGACACTGCATGTTTGAGTTACCTACAATTTAATACTTGAAAAAACGCCATTTTTCTTCGCATGTTGGCCACACTCACATTTTATGACTTAGAAAATCCAAGTGGGTCGCCTTTAATCCCACATGGGCCTAGTTCATTTTTGACCATTTGCAAGTTTGTTGAATGAAAATCCATGGCGTAAAAAATCCAAAACGGTGAGAGTTAAAATTTCAAAAAAAATGGGGGTTCCGCCCACAATGGCCGACTTCCTGTAGGGTTTAGGGTGGGGTCATAATATAATTTTTTACTTGTCTTGACATGTTCTATGGTTCTACCAAATTTCATTGTCTACGATGAAAAAGGTCTGTCATTGCCGTAATGTATTTTGAACTTTGAGGTGGCGCTACTGAGTCATTTTGCAACATTAATTTTTTTTTCACATTGAAATACCAATTTTTTCACCAACCTTGAATTTCAGGTCACAGTTGGATTAGTGCAGAGCATCTATTTAGTCGACAACAAAGTCCAGTACTCTGAACCCCATTCATTTCAATGACACATGTATGACGTTACCACGGTAACATAGTTGCAAATAGAGGTATGTTGTTATTGGCTTTTTTGTTCAGTATGTCAAGCCACATGTCCATGCCAAATTTAAATGTTTATGACAAACAAATTTTTTTTGTCCCATTGAAAAATTCAAGGGGGCGCTGTGGAGCAATGTAATGTCCGACTTATGTAAATTGTATGTCTTTGCGTTCAGATGAACATTTCGAACAAAACGTATATTAATGCCAGGAAATAGGACCCTGCATATCTCAGTTACGCGCAATTTAAAACTTAAAAAAATGGCTTTTTATTAGCAGGCTGACCACGCCCACATTTTATGACTTAGAAAAATCCAAATGAGTCATCTTTAATCCCACATGGGTCTAGTTCATTTTTGACCAATTTATAAGTTCTTGAATGAAAATCCACGGCGTAAAAAAATCCAAACGTGAACGTTAAAATTTCCAAAAAATGGGGTTCCGCCCACAATGGCCGACTTCCTGTAGGGTTTAGGGTGGGGTCATAATATAATTTTTTACTTGTCTTGACATGTTCTATGGTTCTACCAAATTTCATTTGTCTACGATGAAAAAGGTCTGTCATTGCCGTAATGTATTTTGAACTTTGAGGTGGCGCTATTGAGTCATTTTGAAACATTAATTTTTTTGCACATCAAATAATACATATTTCACCCAACCTTGAAGTTTAGGTCATAGTTGGATTAGTGCAGAGCATCTATTTAGTCGACAACAAAGTCCAGTCCTCTGAACCCATTCATTTCAATGACACATTTATGACATTACCACGGTAACATGCTTATAAATAGAGGTATGTTCTCATTGGATTTTTTGTTCAGGATGTTTAGCTAGATGTCTGCGTCAAATTTCAAATGTTTTTGACAAAGTAATGTTTTTTTGGTCCCATTCAAAAGTTCAAGGGGGCGCTGTGGAGCAATGTCATGTCTGACTTATGTACATTGTATATCTATGGATTCAGATCAACATTTTGAACAAAATGTATATTAATGCCGGGAAATAGGACACTGCATGTTTGAGTTACACGCAATTTAAAACTAAAAAAAATGCCTTTTTTCTTTGCAGGATGATCACGCCCACATTTTAAGATGTAGAAAAATCCAAGACAGTCAGCTATAATTCCACAAGGTTCTAGTTCATGTTGACCAATTTGCAAGTTTGTTGAATTAAAATCCATGCCATAAAAAATCCAAACGTGAGAGTTAAAATTTCAAAAAAAATGGGGTTCCGCCCACAATGGCCGACTTCCTGTAGGGTTTAGGGTGGGGTCATAATATCATTTTCTACTTGTCTTGACATGTTCTATGGTTCTACCAAATTTAAATTGTCTACGATGAAAAAGGTCTGTCATTGCCGTAATGTATTTTGATTTTTGAGGTGGCGCTACTGAGTCATTTTGAAATGTTAATTTTTCTGACCATCAAAATAATAAAATTTTCACCAACCTTGAATTTTGGGTCCAATAAAATTGAGTTTTCGTTAACGTTCAGGGGGTCAAAAATGGCTTCAATCCGGCAACCAAAATAATAAGAAGAAGAAGAATAATAATGGAAATTTTTTTTCCTCCCATTTTTTTCCTCCTAAACCATAAAAGCTACAGTCATGTGACTTTCTCACATTGTGCCCCATCACAAATAAGGCCCCTGTGATTTTTTAGACAAGTCCATGACAAATCGATTGTCTTCTATGAATTTTTGAAAATGAAATTTGACGGGGGCGCTAGAGAGTCATTTTGTGAGATAAAGCCATGATTTGCATATCATTGTGTTCAGCTCACAAATGTGCATAAACGCTGTATTAGCGTTTTCCCAACAAAAAATGTGTGAGACGAGAATATTTTATTGAAATATTGCAAAATTGTGATTTTGTTTAAAATTCACCATGACCACACCCAAAGTCATATTCAAATATAATTGATGATCTTTAATCTCACATGGGTTTAGTGGGTTTTGGCCAAATTTGAAGTGTTTGTGATGAAAACTGTGCGAGGAGATGTCCTGAATGTGAGGGTGTGCGCTTTTGTCATCACCGGGTTTGATCCAATATGGCCGACTTCCTGTACATTTTAGGGCGGGGCCATAATATCATTTTTGTCATGTCCCGACATGTTCTATTTTTTGATGCGAGTCTCAGATTTTGCAGTCGACTTTTTTCCGAGTCGGGCTCCCATAGGCCCAATGAAAATCAAAGTTTGAGGTGGCGCTACTGAGTCGTCTTTCGTTATTTTTTTCGCGGTCTTCGGTGACAATTAGAGCTTGGCGAGTTCTAATTTTTGACACCACTCACTGGCATGTCGGGGCGTGTTTACCACTTGATTTTTGCCATTTTCCCCGTTTCGGACGCGGTTTTAATGAGTCCCTCGCCGGGACGTTGTCTCCGGCTCGGGCCTAATAATGGAAAATTTTTTTTCCACCCATTATTTTTCTCCTAAACCATAAAAGCTACAGTCATGTGACTTTCTCACATTGTGCCCCATCACAAATAAGGCCCCTGTGAATTTTTTCACAAGTCCACGAAACATCGTTTGTCTTCTACGAATTTTTGAAAATGAAATTTGAAGAGGGCGCTAGAGAGTCAATTAGTGAGATAAAGCCATGATTTGCATATCATTGTGTTCAGCTCACAAAAGTGCATAAACGCTCTATTAGCGTTTTCCCAACACAAAAATGTGTGGACGAGAAATATTTTATTGAAATATTCCAAAAATTGCAATTTTGTATAAAATTCACCATGGCCACACCCAAAGTCATATTCAAATAATTGATGATCTTTAATCTCACATGGGTTTAGTGGGCTTTGTCCAAATTTGAAGTGTTTGTGATGAAAACTGTGCGAGGAGATGTCCTGAATGTGAGGGTGTGCGCTTTTGTCATCACGGGTTTTGATCCAATATGGCCGACTTCCTGTACATTTTAGGGCGGGGCCATAATATCATTTTTGTCATGGTCCCGACATGTTCTATTTTTTGATGCGAGTCTCAGATTTTTCGGTCGACTTTTTTTTCCGAGTCGGGCTCCCATAGGCCCCATGAAAATCAAAGTTTGAGGTGGCGCTACCGAGTCGTCTTTCGTTATTTTTTTTTCGGGGTCTTCGGTGACAATTAGAGCTTGGCGAGTTCTAATTTTTGACACCACTCACTGGCATGTCGGGGCGTGTTAACCACTTGATTTTTGCCATTTTCCCCGTTTCGGACGCGGTTTTAATGAGTCCCTCGCCGGGACGTTGTCTCCGGCTCGGGCCTAACTAATAAAGATAACACTTACTCTACTCCAAACCCCAGACAAAACTTAATCCTTTTTTCCTACCCTAACCCTAAACTGATCCCAACCCTAACCCCAACCGTAACCGTAACCCTAACCCTAACCCTAACCCTAACCCTAACCCTAACCCTAACCCTAACCCTAACCCTAACCCTAATCTTTACTTTGCAATGAAAACATAATACTAAATCTAACTAATAAAGCTAACACTTACTCTACTCCAAACCCCAGACAAAACTTAATATTTTTTTCCTACCCTAACCCTAAACTGATCCCAACCCTAACCCCAACCGTAACCGTAACCCTAACCCTAACCCTAACCCTAACCCTAACCCTAATCTTTACTTTGCAATGAAAACATAATACTAAATCTAACTAATAAAGCTAACACTTACTCTACTCCAAACCCCAGACAAAACTTAATCCTTTTTCCCTACCCTAACCCTAAACTGATCCCAACCCTAACCCCAACCGTAACCGTAACCCTAACCCTAACCCTAACCCTAACCCTAACCCTAATCTTTACTTTGCAATGAAAACCTAATACTAAATCTAACTAATAAAGCTAACACTTACTCTAATCCAAACCCCAGACTAATCTTAATCCTTTTTTCCTACCCTAACCCTAAACTGATCCCAACCCTAACCCCAACCGTAACCTTAACCCTAACCCTAACCTAACCCTAACCCTAACCCTAACCCTAACCCTAACCCTAACCCTGACCCAATCTTTACTTTGCAATGAAAACCTAACACTAAAACTAATTTATAAAGGTAACACATACTCTAATCCAAACCCCAGACTCAACTTAATCCTTTTTTCTGACACTAACCTTAACCTGATCCCAACCCTAACCCTAACCCCCACCGTAAATCTAACCCTAACCCTAACCCTAAACCTAACCCTAACCCTAATCTTTACTTTTTAATGAAAACCTAACACTAAATCTAACTTATGAAGCTAACACTTAGTCTGATCCAAAACCCAGACTAAACTAAATCCTTTTTTCTGACCCTAACCCTAAACTGATCCCAACCCTAACCATAATCACAACCGTAACCCTAACCCTAACCCTAATCTTTACTTTGCAATGAAAACATAATACTAAATCTAACTAATAAAGCTAACACTTACTCTACTCCAAACCCCAGACAAAACTTAATCCTTTTTTCCTACCCTAACCCTAAACTGATCCCAACCCTAACCCCAACCGTAACCGTAACCCTAACCCTAACCCTAACCCTAACCCTAATCTTTACTTTGCAATGAAAACATAATACTAAATCTAACTAATAAAGCTAACACTTACTCTACTCCAAACCCCAGACAAAACTTAATCCTTTTTCCCTACCCTAACCCTAAACTGATCCCAACCCTAACCCCAACCGTAACCGTAACCCTAACCCTAACCCTAACCCTAACCCTAACCCTAACCCTAATCTTTACTTTGCAATGAAAACCTAATACTAAATCTAACTAATAAAGCTAACACTTACTCTAATCCAAACCCCAGACTAATCTTAATCCTTTTTTCCTACCCTAACCCTAAACTGATCCCAACCCTAACCCCAACCGTAACCTTAACCCTAACCCTAACCCTAACCCTAACCCTAACCCTAACCCTAACCCAATCTTTACTTTGCAATGAAAACCTAACACTAAAACTAATTTATAAATGTAACATATACTCTAATCCAAACCCCAGACTCAACTTAATCCTTTTTTCTGACACTAACCTTAACCTGATCCCAACCCTAACCCTAACCCCCACCGTAAATCTAACCCTAACCCTAACCCTAACCCTAATCTTTACTTTTTAATGAAAACCTAACACTAAATCTAACTTATGAAGCTAACACTTAGTCTGATCCAAAACCCAGACTAAACTAAATCCTTTTTTCTGACCCTAACCCTAAACTGATCCCAACCCTAACCATAATCACAACCGTAACCCTAACCCTAACCCTAACCCTAACCCTAATCTTTACTTTGCAATGAAAACATAATACTAAATCTAACTAATAAAGCTAACACTTACTCTACTACTCAAACCCCCAGACAAAACTTAATCCTTTTTTCCTACCCTAACCCTAAACTGATCCCAACCCTAACCCCAACCGTAACCGTAACCCTAACCCTAACCCTAACCCTAACCCTAACCCTAACCCTAATCTTTACTTTGCAATGAAAACCTAATACTAAATCTAACTAATAAAGCTAACACTTACTCTAATCCAAACCCCAGACTAATCTTAATCCTTTTTTCCTACCCTAACCCTAAACTGATCCCAACCCTAACCCCAACCGTAACCTTAACCCTAACCCTAACCCAATCTTTACTTTGCAATGAAAACCTAACACTAAAACTAATTTATAAATGTAACATATACTCTAATCCAAACCCCAGACTCAACTTAATCCTTTTTTCTGACACTAACCTTAACCTGATCCCAACCCTAACCCTAACCCCCACCGTAAATCTAACCCTAACCCTAACCCTAAACCTAACCGTAACCCTAATCTTTGCTTTTTCATGAAAACCTAACACTAAATCTAACTTATGAAGCTAACACTTAGTCTAATCCAAACCCCAGACTAAACTTAATCCTTTTTTCTGACCCTAACCCTAAACTGATCCCAACCCTAACCATAATCACAACCGTAACCCTAACCCTAACCCTAACCCTAATCTTTACTTTGCAATGAAAACATAATACTAAATCTAACTAATAAAGATAACACTTACTCTACTCCAAACCCCAGACAAAACTTAATCCTTTTTTCCTACCCTAACCCTAAACTGATCCCAACCCTAACCCCAACCGTAACCGTAACCCTAACCCTAACCCTAACCCTAACCCTAACCCTAACCCTAACCCTAATCTTTACTTTGCAATGAAAACATAATACTAAATCTAACTAATAAAGCTAACACTTACTCTACTCCAAACCCCAGACAAAACTTAATCCTTTTTTCCTACCCTAACCCTAAACTGATCCCAACCCTAACCCCAACCGTAACCGTAACCCTAACCCTAACCCTAACCCTAACCCTAACCCTAACCCTAATCTTTACTTTGCAATGAAAACATAATACTAAATCTAACTAATAAAGCTAACACTTACTCTACTCCAAACCCCAGACAAAACTTAATCCTTTTTCCCTACCCTAACCCTAAACTGATCCCAACCCTAACCCCAACCGTAACCGTAACCCTAACCCTAACCCTAACCCTAACCCTAACCCTAACCCTAACCCTAATCTTTACTTTGCAATGAAAACCTAATACTAAATCTAACTAATAAAGCTAACACTTACTCTAATCCAAACCCCAGACTAATCTTAATCCTTTTTTCCTACCCTAACCCTAAACTGATCCCAACCCTAACCCCAACCGTAACCTTAACCCTAACCCTAACCCTAACCCTAACCCTAACCCTAACCCTAACCCTAACCCAATCTTTACTTTGCAATGAAAACCTAACACTAAAACTAATTTATAAATGTAACATATACTCTAATCCAAACCCCAGACTCAACTTAATCCTTTTTTCTGACACTAACCTTAACCTGATCCCAACCCTAACCCTAACCCCCACCGTAAATCTAACCCTAACCCTAACCCTAACCCTAACCCTAACCCTAATCTTTACTTTTTAATGAAAACCTAACACTAAATCTAACTTATGAAGCTAACACTTAGTCTGATCCAAAACCCAGACTAAACTAAATCCTTTTTTCTGACCCTAACCCTAAACTGATCCCAACCCTAACCATAATCACAACCGTAACCCTAACCCTAACCCTAATCTTTACTTTGCAATGAAAACATAATACTAAATCTAACTAATAAAGCTAACACTTACTCTACTCCAAACCCCAGACAAAACTTAATCCTTTTTTCCTACCCTAACCCTAAACTGATCCCAACCCTAACCCCAACCGTAACCGTAACCCTAACCCTAACCCTAACCCTAACCCTAACCCTAATCTTTACTTTGCAATGAAAACATAATACTAAATCTAACTAATAAAGCTAACACTTACTCTACTCCAAACCCCAGACAAAACTTAATCCTTTTTTCCTACCCTAACCCTAAACTGATCCCAACCCTAACCCCAACCGTAACCGTAACCGTAACCCTAACCCTAACCCTAACCCTAACCCTAACCCTAACCCTAATCTTTACTTTGCAATGAAAACCTAATACTAAATCTAACTAATAAAGCTAACACTTACTCTAATCCAAACCCCAGACTAATCTTAATCCTTTTTTCCTACCCTAACCCTAAACTGATCCCAACCCTAACCCCAACCGTAACCTTAACCCTAACCCTAACCCTAACCCTAACCCTAACCCTAACCCTAACCCTAACCCTAACCCAATCTTTACTTTGCAATGAAAACCTAACACTAAAACTAATTTATATTATAATGATGAACATGGTGCACCATGCTCTAGCATCCAGAGCCCTTACAGTGACCCACCCCCATTGCCAGACAGCTGGAAGCGAACATGGTGCGTATTTCTAAAAATAGAGACATTAAGTATTTTGACCATACACACACTGCTTGATCCTCAATTTAAACAAATTGACTTTTTGAGCCATAACAAAGCTCAGGAGGCAGTTAACAGATTGAAAAATGAATGTGTGAGTCTTCTGAGGAATGCTGCTACTCCTCCTGAGCCAGAGCCTCAACCCACTCCCCTGGATCTGTCTTCAAATTCAAGTAAGTGTGTGTATTCTTTTATTTGCAATATTTAACTTAACTGTTGCTGTTTTTAGATGACATTTGGCATAAGCTTGACGAAAATGTTAACAGTAGAAGAACAAACAGCTTTGGAGCAGATGCAACCATTGAAGTAGATCTTTACCTTGCTGAAGTTCCAATACAGAGAAGTGAGGATCCATTAATGTACTGGACCAAATCAAAAGTGCTATACCCAACCCTGTATAATCTTTCCAAAAGTTTTCCTCTGCTCCCTAGCATCCCCTGTTCCTTGTGAGAGAATATTCTCAAAAGGTGGAGACATTCTTTCCAAAAAAAGAAACCGTCTCAGTCCAAAAACCCTTGAAAAAAATTGTATTTTAAAAAAAAATCAAAGAAACAGAATTGTGTGACACGTTTTATTATTTTTTATAATAATTTTTTATATACAGGCCTTCACAAATATCCAAAGTGTTAGTTGAAATAACTAAGGCTAATACACAGCTCAAATGTTGTAATGTATGCAAAGTAACAGCAGGTGGCAGCAATATGAGACCTCATTACTGTACCACATTTTGAATCATTTGGCTGTGAGTAGTGATGGGCCATTTGAAGCTGAGGCTCTGAGGCTTGTACCGAGTAAAAGGGGGCGTGTCGAGTGAAGCCCAGATTTGAGGCTTGCGTCAGATTGCCAAAAAACACGTGACCTGAATGTGAGGCCTCGCTTTCGTGAAGATGACGTAATTGGTTCATTTACTGTGTTACGTGCACTCGCACACTTCATAGGCTACTGCTTTTTTAATTCACTTTCACTTTATTCTAACTTTCACATGCTAAAACAAGCTTTTTTATTTATAGAGCATTTTGGTTTTACTACCAAAATGTGGCCGTGTAACCTTTAACTCTCTCTCTCTCTCTCTCTCTCTCTCTCTCAATTAGACCTTCAGGGAGACATCTGTGTATAAATTACAATAAAACAATAAATTGTATTAAATGGGATTTTCTGCATCCTCCTATGCTAAAGAAGCTAAATGGTTTGCTCCAGACTACAGGACAAAAGATTTGCTTTTTTCAAACAGAGTGGTAAGAAATGTATTGACTTCAATCAATCAATTCAAAAAATTGTGGAACCAGAATAAGGATAAAAAATAATACAAAACCAACTTGCTTTTTATTTCATACTATTAGAGCTATTTCATACGGACTTCGGGACTTTTATTTTTAATTTTTTGTTGTTTTTTTGAAATTCTGGCCCCATGTCACTGGGAGAAAAACTGACCCGGGCCAAATGTACTTGCTGACACCTGGTTTACATATTTGTAGATCTGATTGTGATGACATCAGTGCCTCACCAGTCATGAACCTCACATCACTGAACAGCATTATAATGTGGCTTAAAGTTACAAGAGTCAATTTTGCATAACATGGGACCTTTAAATCACTCCTAATTACTTAATTAAAATTCCAATATTTGTAAAGTTTGTATGTAGACAGTGCTGATGCCCAGTCACTTAGCTTGTATTTTGGCTTGATCATGATATTGGAAGACCTCACAAACACCATGGGACAGACTGGGGAAAGGTGTCTCTGTTCTAATCTGTTAAACGTGTTTTCATCCAGCATTCATGATGGGAAGTCATACCATAATTCCATAAAATTCAGATTCTAGCAGCACTCAGCACCATGGACATCAACATTTTCAGAACGGAACCTTGTAAATACTGCACTTTTGAGCCCCTCTCATTATATCAGTATGCATTGTGTGTCTTCATTACTGCCAGTGAGTGGGGGTCCCTGCATTGTCTTTGAGTTGTTGTGTCTGCAAGACACTTAGTTCACATTTCCTTGCATGCAAGTGCTGTGTGTGAGTGTTGGTGGTGGTAGGATGGTGGAGATTGGCAGCCTCACTTCTGTCAGTCTGTCTGAGGGCAGCTGTAGCTACAACAGTAATAGTAGTGGAGTGTCAAGAAAGGTCCTATATACAGTAATTCCAATGCATTGTTATTAGTAATAAATTAGCAAAATGTGCCTTGCCCCAGTGCAGATATATGGTAAGCAGCTCTTGAGGTCAAAATGAGTCGACTTTTATATGGACCTAATTGTAAAGTGTTTCATTGTCTATTAATCAGGAAGTGTGCTATTAGCATGCTAGTTGTTGTTATTAACTCAAATGTTGTGAAAAACACTTATAAACTCATTGTGTAAGAGAGGAATAACTTTGTACAACTAGTTCGGTTTTTGAGTAAAAATCAGCAACAAAAACAACTCTGATCTGCTGAATGCTACCTATAGCTTTAATGACATACCTGGGGAAAAAATGTCAAGCAAAGCAACAACATTTCCACATAGACCATCAGGTGGTGAACCTGGGGTGCTTGGTGCCCCCCTTAGAGTGTGGCGAGTGTGTGTCCAGTGGCTGTTTACAGTGCCACAGAATGTGTCAGCGTTGTGTGACAGGGGGGCCAGCCTGTGCATGTCACAGCTCTCACTTCTCTGCTAAATGGCTCTCCGAACATTGTACTGTCCACTCAAAAGGACACAAGCATCAAACCCCATCACGCTCAGAATAGACAAGCAGGCAGAGGCAGAGACATGGAGGCCCTGTGCAAGCTCAGTGGACTGGATCCATTCTGGGTAAGTGCCACAGCAACCCTCTGGTCAGACTGTTCAATGTTCAGTGTTCGGTGTTCAAAAGGAATTTCTCTTTAAACTGTGGGGTGTTCAATGGCATCTCTTGTTTACACTGTGGGGTGTTCAGAGGAACGTCCTGTTTTAAACTGGGGTGTTCAAAGGGAGTTCCTGTTTACACTGTGGGGGTGTTCAAAGGGAGTTCCTGTTTACACCGTGGGGTGTTCAAAGGAACCTCTTGTTTACACTGTGGGGTGTACTTCCTGTTTACACTGTCAGGTGCACTTCCTGTGTATCATGCAGGGTGTTTAAAGGGACCCTTCTGGGTTCTGGGAGCTGTTGTCGATCTTCTGCTTTGTCCATAGTGCAATTCTGTGTTTATTTGGTGGACTTGTTTATCTCAGAGCAAAAGGCAAAGTTTAAATCTGTCAACTGGATAAATCGTTGTAGGAGTGAATACGTTTCGCTGCTCATCAAAGCCGCTTCTTCAGTTCTGTTCAGATTGTTAGTGGCCACCGCCTTATATCGATCTGAAGAGAGGGGCTAACTACACTGAAATTGTAAACAGCTATTTTATCCAGTTTCAGCTGAAACTACCCTATTCAACCTTTAACAACCCTGCTATTGTTCTATTTTGTTTTGGGTCTGAGGATGGGGGAAGAGATTCTGTCTCAGGTCCCCCTTCCTGTTTAAGGAAGGATTGTCTTTCCTAACAAAAATGAACTCCCCTCTCAAATATTTCTTTTCTCTGGCTAAGATCTGAACCTCACTATCTTCAAAGGAGTGATTAGTGGCTTTGAGATGGAGATTTACGGCGGACTGGGGTCTAGAGGAGCTTTCGCGCCAGTGTTGGTACATTCTCTTGTGGAGTGGCTGCTTAGTTTCTCCAATGTAACGCTCACTGCACTCTTCACTACACTGAATGGAGTAGACTACATGTGTTTATTTATGCCTCGGGTTTTGTTCTTTGGGTGGACTTCCTTTGGAAATACACATTTTTTTTGAAAAGTCTATGGGAAAAAAAATAAATAAAATTTACATATGCTTACTACTTCCTGTTTTTTGTTTTTTTGGTATTTTTCTTTTCAACTTCCCACAAACTGCCACTTAAATGACGTAAAACTATGATAAATATTGACCAGCGGTACTATCCACCAAACCAACTCAGAATTAGAAAAACATGAACACCTGTCATATGCCCTTTGATCTCTGATTGCGTTCTCTGCTGCTTTAGGACTGGAACCTCACGTGGTACACCGAGCAGCCAGACCTGACCCAGTGCTTCCAGCAGACAGTCCTGGTGTGGTCGCCATGCATTTACCTGTGGACCTGTTCTCCATTTTACCTGCTCTACCTGCAGTTCCAGGCGCCTGGCCCCCGGCTGCCCCTGTCCTCCCTCTGCTGCATGAAGATGGGTGAGTTCCTTTACTTTACTGACCAACAAGCCTGCACTTTGTTTTTGAAGAAAAACGGAGACAAAATCTTAGAGAAAAAGTCCAGAGTCAAAGTGTTCAGATCATAGACCGTACATACTGTATAAATGGACATAGCTAATCTGCTAGCCACCGCGTTCCAAATGCAAAGTGTGTATGGGCGAGCCTTTGGCTCCTTCAACTCTGGTTTCAATACACTTTACAATGGAAAACTGTTGCCCCTCTCTGTAATTGCTGCTGTCAGACTTGTCATTTTGGTCTTAAAATGTTCATATAATCTGCTCTGGATGATCCTGCTATTTTTTATTTCTCTATGGTGTCCAGAAGAAAAATCAGGTGCTTTCTTCCTGAGGTTGCTCCAGCTAGCATTAGTAACAGATGGATTGACTCTTTTGTTGCTATGATACTCAAATTTGGAACTGGCTTCAAATTGGCCCCTATAACTGCTGGCCTTGATGAGCTTAATTTGTCTGGAAACCAACGCTGTGGGTGACGTCATACTCAAGCCACTTTAAGTGCAGTCTGAAAGTGAACTGTGACAGTCACATGCTCTTTAGGTTTTATGTTAAGTCCTTCACTGGATGTGGAGTGAATCCATGCAAAACTTTGAAGGTGAGTTTTATAATTGAACAAAATTGACAAAACTGAATTAATTGTACTTATCCAAAACAGTGCAGTTGTGAAATGAGTAAGGGTTTTGGGTATTGCCTTTTGAAAAGAGATTGTGTGTGAATGTTGTGCTGGCAGCAAGTGACTTAGTGACTCTTGCTCTCAACATTTGTGTGTGTGTGTGTGTGTGTGTGTGTGTGTGTGTGTGTGTGTGTGTGTGTGTGTGTGTGTGTGTGTGTGTGCATGCGTGCGTATGTGCGTGTGTGTGCGTGCGTGCGTGTGTCCGTCCGTCCGTCCGTCCGTCCGTTCTGTAAAGCACTTTGAACATTTTTATAAAACTCTTTCCCACTTAAAGATACTCAGTGTCATGAAGGGTCTTGTATGTCTAAATACTGCACATTTAGATGTACTGTGTGTGTAACCCTAGCACGAACATGTGTACCTTCACTGACCAGACCTGTTTTTATAGGTATGTGTGAGAGAGACATCTTTTTGCTTTTTAAAAGTTACATTTGGATCCAAGGTCAAGCCTAAAAATTTACAAGATGAGAGACTTGGTCACATGACTGGGCTCGAGTCAGACTACCTGATATTCCAAAAATGCAAATAAGCCATGTGCTTCTTGTAATAAGGTAAGACCCCAATTACCCCCCCAGAAAGTCTTTGAGCTGACCTGTACTGTCCCAGAGATAGCCTCCTCATCATTCAGACACATCCCATGGCAGACCTGCTGTGTAGGCTAAATAGAAGGTTGTTATGCGTAGCAACAAAGCGCTTAAAATAGCATCACTGCACACAGGTCTGGACTAAAGCTGTTGGAGCATTTTGTGTTCTCTGGAGCCACAATCCACTCATACTGAAGGAGCTTTAAAGGGGGAGCGCTCACTGAAAACCCTAAATAGATTTGGCTACAGTCAGAAGTGGGTAGTACTTTTCAAGATGCCATTTTGCCGATCAATCCCCATTTTCAACGCTACAGCACACACCCACTGCTCTCTAGTTACTTCGTTCTCTAATTTTACTTACAATTTTTCTTTGTCAGTGATACACGTAGGATTAGGCAGTGTTGAATAATCATTTTGGTAAAATAACAGACCAATGTCAGGCTTGTAATAACAGACCAATATGGCACTTTCTTTCCTCCAGTTCATTCCTGCTAGCATTAGCGACAGGAAGTCAGTGGACTGCTGCTCTTTAGTATGATGTGCAGTTATCCATAGGAGGGGCCAACAGCAAGCAGCGATTTGATGTGATGACTTTTACAGAGACGTCAGATCCCATTGGGCACTGCAGTTTTATAACACAGAAGTCAGTGGAATTGTTGTCATTTTAGATGATTGATTGGGATTTAAAATGTGCAAATTTTGTGTTTCAAATACAAGTGACCACTGCATTACTACAGTGACACCCGCTGACTAAGCAGAGATTTGTAGCTATTTCTTATTAAAAGTACAATTTTTATATCTGACCCAGCTACAAATAGTTGCAAAGTTTTAGTGCAAATGCTAAATTACTAGAAACACTAGGACAACTTGGCCCCCTCTTACCATAGACTGTATATATAAATGGACACAGCTAATCTGCTAGCCGCTATGTTCCAAACAGGAAGTGAGCATGGGTTCCAGATATGGCTTGACTCCAAATTCGCTGCTATAACTACTAGCCTCGCTTCATTTGACTGGTGTCAAAGATGATGGGTGACATCATACTCACTTTGTCCACTTCTTTATACAGTCTATGGTTCACACTTATTGCATTCTTTAACCTGCTGTAGACTGGTACAAGGTCTGACAGGTTTTTTGGGACAAAGATGATTTGAATTGGGTTGTTTATGGCACTCAGAGTTCTCTGTGCATGTGTGACTATTGTGCTGGTGTCACACAGGCCGTGGCTGCCATCCTGCTGTGCTGCTGCTGTTTGGTGGAGCTCCTGTACATTTACGCTCTAGAAGAAGAGACCCATCACAATGTCGTGTTTCTGCTAGGCCCACTACTCCTCCACATCATCTCACTGGTAAGTACCCAATCTCACACTCAACCAGACTCTCTATCAGACCCTCAACTAGGCCTTCACCCAGACCCCCCAAACAGGCTCTCAACCAGACCCCTAACCAGGCTTTCAGCCAAACCCTCAACTAGACCTTCAACCAGACCCTCAACTAGGCCTTCACCCAGACCCCCATCAAGCAAACCCTCAATCAGTCCCTCAATCAGTCCCTCAACCAGACCCTCAAACAGGCCGTCGACCAGGACCCCCCAACCAGAATCTAACCAGGCTCTTACCACCCCCCCCAAATCAATCAAACTGTCAGCCAGACCACTACCCAGGCCGTCAACCAGGCCCTCAACTAGGGCTTTACCAAGACCCCCCAACCAGAACCCAAAAAAGACCCCCTCCACCACACACCCCTCCAGAATCCAACCAAGCCCTTAACCACATCCCCAACCAGGCCTTCACCAGGCCCTCATGACCTACTGATGAGTTGGAGTCAGGAAAAGGAGGTTGAGGAGAATCCCTTTTTATTTGACTTTAAGCACACAAAGAAGGACATATGGTACAAGCACAGAACTGCAGCTCATAAAGTGGTAATAAGTAACAGGATTGAAAAGGGAAATCAGAGAAAAGAAATGAATTATATTAGAAAGTAGAAATTAGTTCAGATGAGACAAAATAAATTAAATCTGAAATAAGTACATAAAAGTGTGTGTGGGCTTATCACTTTAATACCAGTGTGATGAGATCTTTCATGGGCACACACAGGCGACACACTTAGAATAGAGATAAGAGCTTTGGTCTTTAGCGTAAACCCACCTCAATAACCATTGTGTCAACGTTAACTTTGAGCTGCCTTTATTAAGGTGAAGAAAAGTAGAAAAGAGGCTATCCACTCACCTTATTTTAACCTCCTTTGCCTCTTCAGCCTCTATATATGTCACATGACCCAGCACTGCCTCTTCAGCCTCTATATATGTCACATGACCCAGCACTGCTCTTCAGCCTCTATATATATCAAATGACGCAGCACTGCCTCTTTTTCAGCCTCTATATATGTCACATGACCCAGCACTGCCTCTTCTTCAGCTTCTATATATGTCACATGACCAAGCACTGCACATGTCCCCTTCTTCTTCCTCATAACTGTATCTGTGCATGCAGGTGCATCAGCTGCTCAGCCATCTCACACTGCAGTTATTTGTGATTAACGGGTTCCACAGAGAGAACAGCCTTATCTGACATTTAGTCTATGTTTACACACCAGTGTGTTACACAAGTAACAGTGCATTTGAGCTCAGGTCTAAGACATGAGGCATTAAACAACATTAAGTAGACAGCCACAAGTCAGAAGCTTCAGTTCACATTAAACTCACCTTCATCGTAATAATGGTAATAATAAAGAAACAGAAAACAAACATGCTGATTTACAGATGGTATTGAGTAAACGGGTTGTGATGTTGCAGTATGCTGGACGTGAGTTGGGACATTGGGACATATCAGTGGGTCATATCAGCTGGGACATTCATGTCTCATGTGAGCATCATATCTGCATTTAAAGCACAGCAGGTGCCTGTGGTTCCACTCAAAGCAGACAGACTGGTGCTGTATGTGTTTTGACACAGTCTACTTTCATTTAAAAACAAAAAGCTTTATACAGGCAATGTAGCATCATATCATATGAAGTGTAAGAAATGAGGCAGACAGCCAGGAGTTACAAGCTTCAGCTAACATGGAATTCACTTACATTCAAAATAATACTTAGAGGTAGGGTTTTAGTCAGATAAATGCATTAAACAGGCAGTGCTGAAGTATAACTGAAGTATGTGAAAAGCAGTTAGGACATTCAAATTTCTTATGGCCATAGATTTAGCACTTAAAGTACCTTCCCCATCCTTTCTGGGTTTAGGCCTACACTTACAGATCAGCCTGAAGAAGGCACTGGACTCACCAAAAGCCACTCAACACCAGACTTATTATTAATAAAAAGAGAACAAAGCAGGCTTTGTTTTCTGATGATTTATGCTGTTGACATTCCTGCATCATTTAACCCTTGTATCACGAAATGATTTCACCATTAATTACAAACATGCATAACACTGCCCATTATAGACCAGCTGCCACTGGCCGTGATCCAACAACCAGATGACCGACAGGTGATGTGACTGACGGGTAATGTGACAGACAGGTGATGTGAGTGACAGGTGATCTGAGTGACAGATGATGTGAGTGACAGATGTGACTTACAGTTGACATGACTGACAGGTGATGTGACAGGGGCTCTGACAGGTGATGTGACAAACAGGTGTGACAGACAAGCCATGTGACTGACAGGTGTGATAGACAGGTTATGGGACAGACAAGTGACATAAGTGATGTGACAGACAGATATGACGGACATGACTGACAGGTGATGTGACAGACAGGTGACATAACTGATGGATGATGTGACACAGGTGATGTGACAGACCGATGTGTCTGACAGGTGTTGTGACAGTCACATCTGTCTGTCACATTGGCACAGGTGATATGACTGACAAGTGTGACAGACAGGTGATGTGCCTGACAGGTGACATGGTAGACGGGTGATGTGACAGGCAGATGCAACTGACAGGTGGTGTGACAGACACGGGTGGTGTGACAGACACGGGTGGTGTGACAGACACATGTGACATGCCTGATAGGTGATTTGGCAGGTGATGCTGGTTGACAGGTGCTGTGATCGTTGATGTAATTGACAGATGATTACTTTATTGTATTATATTTATCTTTTACACAGGGAACCTAATGAGAACACTTGTTTCTTTTGCTTGTTTTTTTAGTTTGAATTGTATTTTAAACAGTGCGGCCACGCAAAAGAGTACAAGTCCATATAAAACGTTAAAAACAGGTGCAGGTGTGTTTATAAAAGTCCATATAAAACATTAAAAACAGGTGCAGGTGTGAGTATAAAAGTTCGTTACCAGATTATTAAATTGCGACTGTGTCACCAACGTATCCAGTTTTGCACTTCCTCGGAGTGTATTCTATTTGATGACACATGTGCTGACTGACAGCCTCTGTGGGTTGGCAGGTGCTGGCAGTGTGTGTGATCCAAGTGGAGCGTCTGAAGGGCGTGTGCTCCTCCATCTTGCTCTTCTTGTTCTGGCTCCTGACAGTTCTCTGCTCTGTGGTGCCTCTGAAGGTGGCTGTGGAGCAAATTCTCCACCAAGTAAGTGTGGCTCAAACATCTACCAAGTCGAACCAGTGATGGTGCATGAGTGTTGAGCTTATTCGGTACTCAGGAATAGACTCAATACTCAATACTGATTCTGATACCGTGATGATAATAAAAAACTCTATTTATACAACAGAATGTGATTTTCAATGTGAAATAGTAGAACTTTCTTTTCTGTTCCTGTGTGGCCTGTTGGTTTCTGTTCTATTGCATGAAGAACAGGCACAGAGGCACAGGGATCACTCTGGATCTTATTTGGATACAGTCAGGTTAAAAGTATTGTCCAGTAAAATTCAAAGCAGAGTTAAGTGATTGGTGTCCTAAGCGATGTCTGAAGAAGAGTTTAAACAAGGTGAGATTGCACCAATGTTTTATACTACTCCCAGAGTGGGGGTCACACATTCTACAGAAAGAAGTGTAAGAAATGTAAAGCAAACTCGAATGATGTGATTGCATCAGTGTCTTATAACCCTCCCAGAGTGGGGGTCACAATGTGATGAAAGGGGCTACAGATACGAAATGTGGCCTTAACCAAAATTACCTGAACATAGCTGTTATTTTCCCTTAGTGCAGTGCAGTTGAGTGCAGGATTCAAACCACCCTTAGTGCAAGTGACTTTTACCCGCTCCTTATGACACACTAATAACCTCGTCCGTAGATATATAATGAAAATCCTGATAGGAAGTCAGTCTGTGGATCAATTGGTACCGGGCCGCACAAGAGTCAGAGCAGTTAGGGCAGAGGAGAGAGGTCGAAAGGAGAGGAGGAGAGCTTGTGAGTCTTAGCGGGCACACAAACATGCAGAAGCTAAAAGAAAAACGGCTCTATGTGAAATATTAAGGTTTCTTGACATTGACTCCATATTCTGAAATGTTCATGAAAATAACATTTTCTTTATAAATGTATTTGTGGCGTATCTGAATCTTATTTTGAAGGGATAAGGGAAAATAATTGAGAAACACTACCTTAGTGTGATATATGGCCACTGCTGCATGGGAAACAAAGTTTTGCACCTTTGTAAGAAAATAAGCAATTTTACATTTGTATATTGTCCACACACCTCATATTTGTGTAATCCCTCAGTGGTTCAGGTAGGTTACAAAGTGGTCCACGGGTGTGTACTAATCTATGTGGTCTTATACTTGTTCTTGAGGAGGAGGGAGGATATAAAGGAAGGAGGAGAGAGGCAGAGAGAGGAGAGAGGAGGAACAGAGGGAAGGGGGAGGAAAGAAAAAGACTAGAGGAAAGAGAAGGAACAGAGGGAAGGGGGAGGAAAGAAAGAGTAAAGGTATGTAGGGAGAGAAAAGGGAGAGAGAGGAGGGGAAGAGAGGAAAGAGAAAGGAGGGGGAACAGTGCTTAGTGGTCCAGATAGGTTCTATACTGGTGCTGGGAGCCAAGTTCCATGTTCCGGTTAGCAAGTCGATATATGTATATGGTCTATGGCTCTGACCTGTGAAAGCTGTGTGTGAGTGCCTATAAACTCATCAAAGTGAATAATTGGGATGCTCAGAATGCATAAGGTAAGTGAGGAATGACTTTGGACCACTGCCATTTTGGGGAGCTTCTCTCAGATGTACTCGTGAGCCTTTCTGTCACGCGGCCCTTTGACAATTCTCAGAAAGTGCGGCAGAGTAGTTAACACGTATGTGATGTGTTCAGCACTGTACTGTCACTACTGTGTTCTAAAACCACCACCCCCATGTGCTGGGGGGTGGCTAAATAAAGTTGGGGTTTTTTTTTGGTGTTTTTAAAACATTTTGTATTACTGTTGTGGTATCGGAATCGGTATTAAGTATCGAGTCTATTTCGGAACATATTTGCCCAAGGAGACAGTGATGGCACTCATCTGTGGGAGCTGGAATTGCACCACCACCAACCTCTGAGTCAGTGGATATGACTGCTCTACCAACGACGTTTAAGTTGAGTGCAGGATTCAAACCACCAACCTTCAGCTCAGTGGGCAAACAGAGAAGGAAGAGAGGTTAGTGAAAGAAGGATGAGGGGGATGAAGAGAGCAAGAGTGGAGAGAGAGAGAGAGGAAGGAGAGGGACAGGGAAGAGGAGAGGAGAGAGAGAGCAGGATACAGAGAGAGGGAAAAGGAGGGAGAGGAGAGGGAGACAGAAAAGGAATGGACGAGAGACAGTGCGGGAAGTTGGGAGAGAGAGAGCGGGGGAGAGGAGGGGAAAGGGAGAGAGACACATGTGAACGATGTTAATGTTGAGAGTGGAATTCAAATCACCAACCTTCAGATCAGTGGACACTGCTGAGCTGCTGTCCCCTCCTACAGGCTTAGCAGTGCTGATTTAGTGCAAAACTGCTGCATTTGTGACATGCTAGTAGCATCCATTCAAACTGTGATTTCAGTTTGATCACAATGAATCCTGCTGTGTTTTTGTTTACTAGCACATCTATGTTTATGTTCATTCATAGGTATGATGCTTCCATTGAGAAGCCAGGGCTGGCTCAGCCTATAAGCAGCTGCTTAGGGCCCAGAGGCCACCAGAGGGCCCCCAAGAGCTCATACATTTATATTGAAAATAATATGTGTAATATGTAAACTTTTACTGCTTGGGTGTTAACAGCAGCCCTCTATAAAGATTACATTTGTGTTTTTACTTTTATCTTCTTTTTTTTATTTTTTATTTTTTAATCTATAGTAGCAAAATAGCTCCCCACACTTATGGTTCAAAAAAGCAGATATGCGTTTACCACAGGTGTGCCGAGGCAGCTGAGAACATTTGAATGGCTGCTTTACAAGTTAGATTAGTTACACTTCAGTCTTTTGGTCATATAAATAGAAATACGATTGGACAAGATGATGAGAGCATGGTCATAATGTTGTCAAATGAGAATTACCAATAGCTGAGCTCAGGTGGATCCATTGCCAAGGGGCCCAGTGACAAATTCTGCTTAGGGTCCCCTGAAAGGTAGGGCCAGCCCTGTGAGAAGCTACAGTGTAAAAGGTTGACTAGACACAATTAGCAAACCTGAAAGGCTGCAAACTCATGAATAAAAACTGCTAAGAACTGCTAACCCCGTAGTTTAGATCTGGACAGGTCTGAAATGTGATTCTTGGGCCGTGTCCTAATTTGACGGTTGCACACTTTGTCTGCTGCATTTGAAGGGCACTTACGTCACTTCCACTGCGGCAAGGATAGAAAACATGTGTTCACACAGATAGGTGCTCCCAAACATAGACATAAAACGGGCAGCATAAAGTCGAACCTCTGGCATCACGTCAGGGGAAAGCAGACGGTAAAAGTCCTCGAGTGCAGCATTCTGGAACCTTGATCTCAGGCCACTGTCGCTCTGAAGCTCGATTAACTCCATCTGAAGATGATGAGGTGCGCTGTCAATATCGGCGGTGAAGGGATTAGCAAAAATGGCAAAACCTGGCTGCTGCGCTCTGATGTCAGAAAAGCATCGGTCAAATTCATTAATTAACCGGGATACTTTGGTTTCCAACCGAGCACATGAAAAAACTGAATATGAGGTTGAAATATCCTGGCATGCAGGAAAGATTGTCCTGTTGTAGTTGAGACTTCCAGAGGTGAAGTTTACGCTGGAACGCTGAGATTGGGTCAGACATCTGCGTGATGACTTGTTGGGCGAGATGCTCTGACAACATGGCAAAATCACACAGCCACTTTGGATCTGACAGTTCGTGCAAGACTTTTCCTTTACTTTGCATGAAAAGCGCAATTTGCTCCCTGAGCTCAAAAAATCGCTGGAGGACAGCACTTCGACTGAGCCACTTTACTTCTGTGTGATATGGGACATCTCCATGCTCAGTGCCCACTTCTTGTAAAAAGTGCTTAAACTGGCGGTGATTTAGGCCACGCGCAGTTTACTGTTTTCATTACCGTGGCCACAATATCATCCATTTCCAGAACCTTTCCCACACAGAGCCTCTTGATGGATAATGCATTGATAGGTTATTGGAGGTGCGGGACAGTTTTCTTGTAGCATTTTCTTTCACCAGTCCAATCAAACCTCTTCTTTCACCACACATTGCAGGAGCGCCATCTGTAGTCAGCCCCACCAATCTTTCCCACGGTAATTTACAGTTAGATATGGACTTCTCCACTCAAAAATGTCCTTCCCTGTTGTTGTCCCATGCATGGCAACTATATCCAGCAGCTCCTCGGTGACAGACAGATTTGCCTTGACGCACAAAAAGGGACAGCTGTGCTGTATTGGTGTTGTCTGTGCTTTCATCAGTGGCTAATGAATAAGCCACAAAACTGCTTGTGTCGTTGGTAATCTGCGATGTAAGATTCCCTGCTATCTCTTTCACCCGGTCTGCAATGGTGTTTCTTGACAAACTCGCATTTTTAAAACTCTGTATCTGGTCCGGGCATATCTGCTCACACACCTTCATGCACTGCTTTATGAACGCACCCTCAGAGAAGCACTTCGAAGCGCGAGCGATTTCCTCTGCCACGATGAAACTAGCTTTCACTGCTGCATCATTCTTGGCTGTAGCTCTTGTAAACATATCTTGCTGTGATTTTAGTTTTCCATTTAATTTCTGGACAACTCGATGTTTTTATTGGAGACTAAAATTAACATATTTAGTGCCGTGTTTTGTGTCAAAATGCCGCTGTACATTGTACTCCTTCATCACTGACATTGTCTTGTGACATAAAATTACATTACATACTTACATTACATATTAAAGCTCAAACAGTTTTCTAAACTGGACTTTTAGTCGAAGCAGGAGGTTATAATTAAAAGAAGACCAACGCTAAAGGATCCAGACACGGAACTAAAGACTCACTTTTCAAACAGACGTACAAAATGGTAAGAAATTTAATTACTTCAATCCACTGAAAATTGGGGAACCAGAATAAGGATAAAAAACAATACAAAATCAGCTTGCTTTTTATTTCATACTATTAGATCAGTGGTTCTTAACCTGGGTTTGATTGAACCCTCGGGGTTGGGTGAGTCAGTCTCAGGGGTTCAGCGGAGGTCAAGACACGCACCCGACTCATATCATTCGTGATGAGACACTTGTCCATTACTGGCTGCAGGTCATCACGCTGCTTGGCCAGTCTGTGCAGCAGAGAATTTAGTGACTCAGTATCAACTTGTGACTGTCGTGATGGTCTGTCGTGTGATTTCTTTCTTAACTCTATAGCGTCAGATTCTGTCACCACCAATACACTCGCGGACTGCGAGCTTCTCCAGATGCCGGCCGTGTCCCAATTCGACAAATGCACCTTCAATGTGTCTATCAAAAGTTACCCGGCCAACTTAAATGCCACGTTCGAACAGCGCATTAAAGTCGGGCGGATAGTACGTCGAATGGCGCATTTGTCGAATTGACGCGTGTCTCAATTCGCCAATGCACTGCTCGATGTGCTGTTCTCACGGCATGAGACACAGAACAGACTTTCATTTCATTTATTTATTTATTTGGTAGGACAATGTACAATAACATTAGGCTCAATGGCAGAGATGCTTGTACCAGATTCTAGCTTTACAGCTAATTTCTGTCTGTAGTCCTTGGGGGGAGGGGGAGGGGTCAACATTAATATTTACATAAACATATAAAATATACACATACACACACAATAAAATTTTAAGTGCAGACCTGTGCATGTAGCAACTAGGTGTGCACACATGTTTGGTTTTCTAAAAAACACGCTTTCACCTTTCTGGTGAAGGTTGTGAGTCAGTTTAAGCTCAGTATCTCGGATGGGAGCTTATTCCATCGTTTAACAGCCCTATATGAGAAGAAGGATTGGGCGAAGGCAGTTCTACATTTAGGGATTTTACACTGTCCTCTCGTGGTACCTCGGGTTGCTCATGAAGCAGTAACTACCGATCGCTGGATGAATTCTTTAAGTGGTGGAGGAGCTAGGTTGTGGAGAATCTTGTAAGTCAATTGGACATGAGAGAATTAAACAAAATTATCGAAATTTAGCATATTGTATTTTCCAAGTATGTTACAATGATGATATTGTTGTGTTTTTTTGTCAAGTATTTTCAGAGCATGCTTTTAAATGGACTCTAGTGGTTTAAGATTAGTTTTGTTTGCTTGGGACCAGCTAGTTATGCAGTAGGAGAGGTGTGAAAGTATCATAGCATAGAGAAAGCTTTTGGCTGCTTCTGTTGACAGTGAGTTTCTAATGCTTTTGAAAGTGACCAAGTTATACTTTAGTGTTTTTGTTGTCTTTGCTGTGAAAATGACATGAGGGTGGCACAAGGTGAAGCCACATTTCTGAACTAGTCTCAAAGGCAACAGCAGAAGTCACACTGACACCTGGTTTATGTTTGTAAATCTGATTGTGAGGACATTAGTGCCTCACCAGCCATGAACCGCACCGCATGTCACTGCCAATCATGCACCATGCATCATGCGTGATTTCTTCTGTGGGAGAAACAAGGTATATTTTCTTAAAGTTATGTAATACTAGCTACAGCTGGGAAGAAATCAGCTATGTTATATTTGCCTATTGATATTCAAAGGGAAAGATTAATTCCTTGTAATTATTTCAGAGTCCATTTTAAACGTTAAGCTCATTTTAAATGTTAAGCTCATTACGCAAAAAGGGAGCCTTTTTAGCTAATCATGAATCAGTTGTATGATTCATGATGCGTCCCACTCCCTTACTCTGCAACAGTCGTGTGATTCACGTTAAGCCCCGCCCCTTTTCCATGTGATTAACGTTAAGCCCCGCCCCTTTCCCCCTGTGACATTCGTGTGGTGATTCATGCTGAGCTCCGCCCCCTTTCTCTGTGACAGCCATGTGATTCATGCTAAGCCCCCGCCTCTTTTCTGTGACAGTCATGTGATTCATGCTAAGCCACGCCCCCTTACTCTGCGACAGTCGTGAGATTCATGTTAAGTCCCACCCCCTTTTTGGGCGGACCTAAGTGATTTCACGTTTAGGTCCGCCCTTTTCCTCTGTGACAGTCACATGATTCATCCTGAGCCCCGCCTCCTTTCTCTGTGACAGTTGTGATTCATGCTGAGCCCAGCCCCTTTTCACTGTGACAGTTGTGTGATTTACACTAAGCCAAACCCCCTTTCTCTGTGACATGCATGTGATTCATGCTAAGCCCCACCCCTTTTCCGTATGATTCACACTAATCTCCGCCCCTTTCCTCTGACAGTCGTGTTATTCATGCTGAGCCTCACCTCCTTTTTGCGTATGATTCACGCTTAGGTCCGCCTTTTTTCTGAATGTTGCATGATTCATGCCGAGCCCCACCCCCTTTCTCTGTGACAGTCGTGTGTGATTCATGCTGAGCCCTGCCCCCTTTCTCTGTGACAGTCGTGATTCATGCTAAGCCTCATCCCCTTACTCTGTGACAGTCGTGTGATTCACGTTAAGTCCCGCCCTTTTTTGTGTATGATTCACGCTTAGGTCCGCCCCTTTCCTCTGTGACATTCGTGTGATTCATGCTGAGCTCCGCCCCCTTTCTCTGTGACAGCCATGTGATTCATGCTAAGCCCCGCCTCTTTTCTGTGACAGTCATGTGATTCATGCTAAGCCACGCCCCCTTACTCTGCGACAGTCGTTCACGTTAAGTCCCGCCCCCTTTTTGGGCGAACCTAAGCGATTCATGCTTAGGTCCGCCCTTTTCCTCTGTGATAGTCGCATGATTCATCCTGAGCCCCGCCTCCTTTCTCTGTGACAGTTGTGATTCATGCTGAGCCCAGCCCCCTTTACTACTCTCCTCCTGAGTCCATCGTGGAATCTTCTTTGTTTTGTCAGTTTCGTCATCTTTAGAACACAAAACCGTTGCTAAACAACAGTGCGTAAAATGCGCAGGAATTCTAATGACACACTAGCCTTATTAGCAGGAGAAAGCCGTTAAGCATAAGGCGCTAAGTAATGCTAACATCTTTTTTTCTGAAAAACTTGTTAAAGCCAATGTGGCTACAAAAATGTTAACTATGCAATTTACTTTGGTATACAATTTATTAAAAAGGTTAATAATGCAAATCATAATATCACAAAAAGGTGATACTGTATACTGTTTGAATTTGGTTAGCTACTTCTTGTTACAGCAACTCCGTTCCCCTCTAGGCTCGCCCCCTGCTGTCTTCATGTCAAATTAGCCACTGTGCTTACAAACCACTTTCAGACAAAACTTGGCACACAAATGTCTCAAAACTCATGAAAGTGTAGTTTTCAGATTTGTACTTGTAAAATTACAAAGTTGTAAGCGTAAAACAATATTTATGTGTGAAAAAACGAAATTTGTAAGAGTAAAGAATATTTTTAATTTAGCTTGTTTGTTTGTTTTTTTAAATATATTTATCAGTGTACATATCAACATTTACACATTCAAACTTTTTGGAACAATTGTACCTTCATATTCAGGTCTTGTAGATGGTAGCCAAGTGAACCTCATCAAGGCTACCAGTTATAGGAGCGAATTTGGAGGGTGCCTACAACACAGTCAGTCAACACTAGGGGGAATGACCATGGGGAAAAGAAGGTGCCTGATTTGTCTGAAATAATAAATAAAGTGAAATAAAAACACACCAGGATCATGTAGAGTGGGTTAATTCGAGTGGGTAAGCCTGACAGCAGCAGTTACAGAGAGAGGGGCCACAGTTTTTCAATAGAAAGTGAACTGGAGCCAGAGTTGACCGTGCCGGAAGCGTGCCCATGCTCACTTTCTATTTGGAACAGGACGGCTAGCGGGTTAGCTATGTCCACGTATATATACAGTGTATGCTTGATACTTATACTTCCTGTGGTCCTCAGAGCTTCTCGTCTGACCCAATCCGCTTCATCATGCTCTTCTTGGTGGCATTGCTTCAGTTTGTTCAGATGCTCCTCAGCTGCTTCTCAGACCCTCAACCTATCTGGGAAAACTCGCTCAGCTTTGGTGAGATAGAGAAATCAAATTAAAGATTCAATAAAATAGACAAGAACACAAATTTTATAAAAATAGAATACAATCAGATAAAATTGAATTCAATGAGTTTGAACTGTGATGTGTAATGTTGTAGAGGAGATGTCCAGAAGAGGGCGCCTCGTTTCTCTCACAGTTCTTCTTCTTCTGGTTTAGCAGGTAAAATGAACTACTGTTACATAATGTCTTTTTGTCAACATACTAAAAGCGGACCTATTCTGCAAATTATTTTTGTGATTTGTGCATGTTTTAGCAATCTTGAATCTCTTGTTTTCAAGACAGTATTTTGAAAATATTTTTTTAAAGTAACTGTACTCTTACTTCACTACATTTTTTGGCTACTCTAATATATCTGATGTGTTAATTTTAGGCCTACTGGAGTTTGTTTTTTATGCATTTCAGTCTGGTGCTGAAGGGCTGTCGCTGCTCCCTGCAGGCCGTGGACTTGTGGGCTCTGAGGCCTCAGGACACTTCAGCACAGATCATGCAGGAGGTGGAGCTGATGTGGGCTAAAGGACACCAGGAGAGCAGGTATGAATGTGGAACAGGCCTGAATGATTGCACTACAACACAATACAAAGTTTTGATTTATTTAAAATGTACTTCTCAGAGTTTTTAAACCATGTTGTAGTTGTTTCTCTTCCAATTTTCTCTTTGTATTTGGAGTGATTTGTGCCTGTTTGAGTAATCTTTAATCACTTATTTTCAAGATGCCATAATGCAGATTAGCTCCCGTTTTCACTGGTACACGCCCACTGTGGCACACGTACTTCGTTCTCCAATTTTTTTTTTTTTCTTACTTGGTGATACTCAGGATTCGGTAGTGCCATGTAGTAATTTTGGTACAAATGAAATTTGGTACTTTTGTCAGCTCCCATTGGGCACCACAGGTTTCTAATGCAAAAATCAGTGGAATATTTTTTTATTATTATTAAGTAATTTAAGATGAATAAAATGTGAATGATAAAATTAAATGAATATATTTATTGAACCTTAACATGGTGGAGGAGTTTGAGTACCCAAATGATCCTGGGAGCTATGTTGTCAGGGGCTTCATGCCACTGGTAGGGTCACCCGTGGTCCGGGAGATGGGTCAGACTAAGAGCAGTTCAGAAGTCTTTCATGATGAGGACACAATCAAGGCCAGTTACGTCACCCAGATTGGTGTTACCAGGGCCCCATCCTGGAGTCAGGCCTGGGGTCGGTGCTTGACAGTGAACGCCTGGTGGCCGGGCCTTTCCCCACAAGGTCAGGCTGGGCTCAGCCAGAAGGAGCTGGGACCGTCCTCCCGTGGACCTACCACCTGTTGGAGGATCCGTGAGGGGTCTCGACAACCTCGCTCTGGGGACATGGAATGTCACCTCGCTGGGGCGGAAGGAGCCTGAGCTTGTGCAGTAGGTTACTGACTGACTAGATATAGTCAGCCTCACCTCCACACATAGCTTGGGCTCTAGAACCCAACTTCACAGGGGCAGGACTCTCCATTTCTCTGGCGTTGCCCGCTGGGAGAGGCAGTGAGCTGGTGTGGGCTTATTGCACCACAGCTCAGCCGCCATGTGTTGGAGTTCACCTGGTGAACAAGAAGGTTGCGTCCCTGCACCTTCGGGTCAGGGACAGGTCTCTCACTGTTGTGTCGGCCTATGGGCCAAAGAGCAGTGCAAAGTACCTGGCCTTCGTGGAGTTCCTGGAAGGATACAAGACAGTGCACTGACCAGGGACTCCGTTCTTCTACTGGGGGACTTCAACGCCCATGTGGGCAACAACAGTGACACTTGGAAGTGATCAGGAAGAATGGCCTCCCTGATCTGAACCTGTGTTTTGTTATTGGAGTTCTGTGCTAGCCACTGTTTGTCCACACAAAAAC
Source organism: Periophthalmus modestus (assembly GCA_019594935.1). NCBI lineage: Eukaryota > Metazoa > Chordata > Actinopteri > Gobiiformes > Gobiidae > Periophthalmus > Periophthalmus modestus. The sequence continues at coordinate 165,371 of JAIEZT010001202.1, read as the reverse complement.
ACCTTGTTCGAGCAAAAGAGTGTCCATCAGTGCATGTGGCACCAGGACACCCTAGGTCGGACGTTGATGATTGACTTTGCTGTTGTGTCATCTGACCCCCGGTCACGTGCCTTTTCACTTTGCTTTGATGTCTGCTTTGCACTTTTGGCATTTCTTGATCCTGACGCAGCACAGCTGTGAAAATGAAACCATTTCAGGAGACTTCATCATGAAGATCATTGAGCAAAAACCAAGGGTTTGCAGCGCTGTCAACAAAGCAAAGGGTGTACACGTTGAGGATTGAAATAAAATATGAACAAAAAAATGTAGTTGACTTATGTCTTTTTTTTCTTTGCAGTGAAATTCCATATATCTTACTTTGCATATTTGATGTCTTCCATATTTATATAAAATGTAGAAAGTAGTAAACATAAAGAAAACATGCATCCAAAAGCAGTTTGTGATAGTCTTTTTCTGTGCAGCACTGGACTGGAGCCCGGTGCAAGTCTATCAGAGAAGAGCCACCTCCTGCCGCCTGAGGAACAGAGACAGAACCTGAGCCAGCTCCTCCTGAGGACCACAGGGCGAACCTTCGGCCTATACTTCCTGTGTGGGACAGCGTGCCTGCTGCTCCATGACGTCGCCATGTTTACCGTGCCCCAAGTGCTCAAGTAAGGCACAGGAGTGGGGCAAATACAACTCAGCTTCATCTTTGAATGTTCCTAGTATTATTTTAGAGCCTCCCTTATGTATTTAGACTTAAAAAACAAAACACTCCAGAACATTTACAAGAAGACACGATCCACATTCGGATCTCTAAGTTTCTATCAAAAGTCCTTTGTTTGATGAGCCTCACTGCAAATTATGTCAAACTGAGCTGACTTATACAAACAACAGGTGCAGTGGTGGAACGCAATGAAAGTATTGTATTTTAGGTATCTGTACTTTACTTAAGTAAATAAAAAAAAAATTAAGTGGTACTTTTTACTTTACCTACACTACATTTGAGAGCAGGTATCTGTACTTTCTACTCCACTATATATTTTTAACTGAAAAGTTAAAAAAAATAAAAATTATTACTATAATAGTTTGAGACGTGCTGAAAAGGCTGGGCAAATAAAACGGCTAAATATAAATAAATAAATAAGTTGAACAAAATCCAGCACAAATCTTTGTCAAAATCACTACATTTGAAGCTTTACTCTACTCTTTTTTTATATTTTTAAATGGGTCCTTTATGTATACTTCTACAGAAGTTGATTTTTTCATGTGATACTTTTACTTTTTTTTTGGTAACTGTGCTTTTATTTAAGTAACAAAATGGAGTAGTTGTTCCACCACAGAACAGCTGAGCTGAGTGACAGTTTTTCAGTGAGTTAAACTCAAACTAAACAGGAGTTCTCAGACAATCTTGAAAGCTTTTTGTCAGCGCTTGCTTATGTGTGCATTAGTGTCACCATGGTAACAGCTGAGCATTCCTCTATAAAGATACATGTGGAGCACCCCAGCGTGATGTCACTGCAGTGTCAATTGTCAATTTGGGTACCTGTATTGTTATAGTCCTGCACAATTTTTACAGATTTCCTCTCATCCTCCTCCCCCTCCTATCCCTTCTCTTCCTTTTCCTCTCCCACTTCCAGTCTCTCCTCTTTCACCAGTACATGTTTGATGTGTGTGTATTTTACAGTCTTTTGCTGGAGTTCATGTGCGACTCTTCGGCCCCTGTGTGGAAGGGCATCCTGTTTGCTGTGCTCCTCTTCCTCCTCTCCTCCCTTCAGTCCGTGCTCTTTCACCAGTACATGTACCACTGCTTCACTGTGGGCATGAGGCTCAAGACTGCGCTCACCGGCCTTCTCTACAGGAAGGTACTTTACACTACACTCTCACTGCATGTCATCGCTCCTACATGAAGCATTGGTTTAGACAAGAGACGTACTGGTTCAGCTTTTTCAGTTCTGATACCAATTCCAATACTACAGCTTTGAGTACCTGCTGCTACCCGATATCAACCAATACCAAAGCAGAGATTGAAAACAGTGTGGGTGGGGGGTGTGTGGGTGGGGGTGGGGGTGGAGCGAGACCTCATTCATGACGTGCTCTTACGAACACATGAGGAGCACGTAATGCCTTCTTACGAAAAGTTTGGCATTCACAAAATGTTTTCTTAACTGAAAATGTTCTTCTGGAGGAGCAGATCCTACAAACACTCAACAACACTCATATTACTGTGATGTAACACAAAATTGTAATTCCTCATGATTGGAAGTTATATATTTTCTTAAATTATTTCTTATATAAAAAAATACTAAGATAAGATAAGATATGCCTTTATTAGTCCTACAGTGGGGAAATTCCAATATTGCACCGCACAGTTAGAGAACAGAAGGAAAATCGTACATGCAAAATAAAACAAGATAATAGATAAATAGCTAGAAATCATTTAAGAAAATAGACTTAAAAATAAACTCTAATATACACATATATATATACATCTCTGTAAAGTGACTTGAGCATTGCACAGAGGTATGGTTGAATGACACATGTTCAGTGTTAACAGTGTTCATTATACAGTCTGACAGCAGCAGGAAAGAAAGACCTGCGGAACCTCTCCTTCACACAGCGAGGGTGAATCAGTCTGTCACTGAAGCTGCTCTCCAGGGCAGACAGAGCGTCCTGTAGGCGGTGAGACTCATGGTCCAGCATAGAGATGACTTTAGCCAGGACCCTCCTGTCCCCCACCTCCTGCACTGAGTCCAGAGGACAGCCCAGGACGGAGCTGGACTTCTTGGTGACCTTGTCCAGCTTCTTCCTCTCTCTCTCTGTGATGCTGCTGTTCCAACAGACCACACCGTACAGGATGGCTGACGCCACCACAGAGTCATAGAAGGTCTTCAGGAGTGGCCCTCTCACTCCAAAAGATCTGAGTCTCCTCAGGAGATAGAGCCTGCTCTGGCCCTTCCTGTACAGTGCATCTGTGTTGTGTCTACTATGTGATCCAATAACATTTATGAGGGGTTTTATAAAGCATGTGTTTTATTTTGTGTGACAGACTTTCAACAGGCTGCAGTGACAGCCTCAGTCTGTCCCAGCCCCTGTGCTCTCTTTATGTGCCTCTTGGTCCATCAGGACCACCTGGTCACGGCACTGGACTCAAGAACACGCCATGAGAGTTCTTTCTTAAAGTGGAAGTTAAAAACATTTTTTTAAGAAAACATTCATGAATAAATGTTGGTGATGTTGGGAGGGATTGATGGTGCAGACTGGCAGCTTCACATCCCTCAGTCCGCCCCAGGGCAGCTGTGCCTACAGTAGTAGTTTACCACCACCAAGTTTGGAGTGAATGTATAATGACTTTAGTGTAGCGTTTTGAGGGGCTTCGACTGTAAAGAGCTTTTTTGGTTCTAACCGGAATCAAGTTAAAGGTCCTCAGCCGATGTGAAGTTGTTCTCGTCCTTCCTTCAACAGCCCAGCAATCTGATATTTGTATTTACTACATTAAAACTCTTCTCTCTTAAAGGAGTTCTTTAAGGAAACCTATTATGCAAAATCAACATTTTAGAGCTTTTATAATAAAATATAATGAGATTTTATTTTCTTTATTGTTGATACATGCAGGATTCGGCAGCATCACAAAGTCATTTTGACACACACACAGAAATCATCTGCTTAGTAGTGTAATGTGTGTTGCGAGGACGTTTACCTCAAGCTCATTGGCAATTTTCCAACTCAGAAATCAGGGAACTTGTTTCTTTTATTAAGTAATTTTAGATCAATAATGTGATTAAAAATCTCAAATGATAACATAATGATCCACGGGGTCAGAGATCATAACTATATAGACACAAGCACAATAGGGCTGATTTAAAGAGGAGGGATTTTACATATTTAGATTACCATGTACCTTTTAGTGTTTTCAAAATGCTTTATTCAGCCAAAACAACCTATAAATATCTCTAAACAGTTCCTTGGTTCCTCCTTGTTCCTCCTTGTGTTCTCCTTGTTCCTCCTTGTTCCTCATTGGTTCCTCCTTGGTTCCTCCTTGGTTCCTCTGTGCAGTGCCTGCTGATGAGCAGTGGAGCGCGTAGACAGTGTGCTGCTGGGGAGGTCATCTCTGCAGTGTCTGCAGACGTCCAGAAGCTCATGGATCTGGTGGTCTACATCAACAGCATCTGGATGGCTCCGCTGGAGATTGCACTCTGTTTCTATTTTCTCTGGCTGGTAAGTATTTAATTATCAGATTCAGATTTGTTGACCTGGTTTACGGTTATTATCTCTCTAATTACAGACAGCATATGTAAATGGACATACAGTTGCAAGAAAAAGTATGTGAACCCTTTGGGATTATGTGAGGTTTTGCATGAATTAGTCATAAAATGTGCTCTGCACTTCATCTAAGTCACAACAAATAGAAAAACACAGTCTGCTTAAAATAATACTACATAACATACATACATACATAAAAAGTATGTGAACCCCTAACCTATGACTTCTCCAAGAGCAAATTGGAGCCTGGAGTGAGCCAACCTTGAGTCCAGTCAGTGTGATGATATTGGATGTGTTGCTGAAAGCTGTCCTGCCCTTTAAAAACACACACCAGCTTTGGGTTTACTGGTTTCATCAAGCACTGCCTGATGTGAACCATGCCTCACAGAAAAGAGCTCTCAGAAGACCCACGATCAAGAATTGTTGACTTGCATGAAGCTGGAAAGGGTCACAAAAGTATATCCAAAAGCCTTGATGTTCATGTGTCCACAGTAAGACAGACAGTCTACAAATGGAGAAAGTTCAGCACTGATGCTACTCTCACTAGGCCTGGTCATCCTGTAAAGATGATTGCAAGAGCACAGCACAGAATGCTTAACGAGGTAAAGAATAATCCTGTGTCAGCTAAAGACTTACAGAAATCTCTGGCACATGCTCACATTTTTGTTGATCTACAATAAGGAAAACATCAAACAAGAATGGAGTACATGGGAGGAGACCACGGAGGAAGCCATTGTCGTCCAAAAAAAATATTGCAGCACGTTTGAAGTTTGCAAAAGAGCACCTGGATGTTCCACAGCACTACTGGCAAAATATTCTGTGGACATATGAAACCAAAATTGAATTTTTTGGAAAAAACACACAACACTATGTGTGAAGGAAAAAAGGCACAGCACACCAACATCAAAACCTCATCCTCACTGTGAAACATGGCGGAGGGAGCATCGAGGTTTGGGGCTGCTTTGCTGCCTCAGGGCCTGGGCGGATTGTTGTCATTGATGGAAAAATGTATTTCAGAGTTTATCAAGACATTTTGCAGGAAAACTTAAGACCATCTGTCTGCCAACTGAAGCTGCGCAGAGGATGGGTGATGTAACAGGACAATGACCCCAAGTAAACAAGTAATTCCACAAAAGAACAGCTTCAAAGAACAAAATACACCTTCTGGAGTGGCCCAGTCAGGGTCCTGACCTCAACCCAATTGAATCGCTGTGGCATCACGCTGTGGAGAGCAATTCACACCAGACATCCCAGTTTTGTGAGAGGAGGACTTAGATGAAGTTCAGAGCACATTTTATGACCAATTCATCCAAAACTCCACATAATCCCAAAGGGTTCACATACTTTTTCTTGCAACTGTATCTAACCTGCTAGTGTCCAGATGCCAAGAGTGCTCTGGTGCGCCATCAGCTGGTTACCGGTAGTAAACTCTGGCCAGTGTCTGTGTTGACTTGATGTGTTGTCTCACAGCTGCTGGGTCCCTCAGCTCTAGCTGGACTCTCTGTGGTTCTTCTGCTCTTTCCTCTGAACGGCTTCATCACCACCGTCCGCACTAAACTACAGGTAGCACCCCCTACAAGACACAACACTTGTCCTACTCACAGCACAGTGTTGTTTTTGGTTTTGACTAAACTAAATTTGGAGTTTCCTCATATCCCCCCAAATGTCACTCTGAACATAATGCAGATGTTGGCCAATCTTCTAAATATAAACGATACTTTACACTGCACTTAAAGGGCCTAAATTATGTTCTGATCTATGTTATAGTGTTGTTTCTAATGTTGTTTCTAATTGATACTTTGCAGCTGATGTTATCAACATTCTCTGGGGATGTAGCTACCCTGGTTTTCTTCATAAAAAGGACTTCACACTCCTTACTGATGTTCACGTGCCAATATTTAATCTTTCACACTTTACACCTTCAACACCTTCACACTGTGAACACCGTGAAAACTAAAAGACAGATAACGAAAATTTGCTCAACTCTAATACATATAATACATTTAAAAATAAATACAAAATAAACAACCTTTACCATGTTTGCCAACATGACCAGCGGTAGTTAAAACTGACATTTTTCTTGCTTTCCTGTATTTCTTTTTGCTCGTCTTTACACTTCATGGCTTTTATATTTCTCTCTCTGTTTAACTTCCGGGGCAAACATGCGCTCACGTAACTCACAATGGTAAATTATTTTTACAATAAGATATATAAAATTAATAAAATAACGACATAAGTGTTTTTGACAAAAATATAGAACATTTGAACTAACCTTTAAAAACAAATATAATGATGTATAATCGTCAGCTACAGGGGTGTGATAACTGAAAGAACTGTTCTGTCTGAAGCTCCGTTACTCAAGTTAGACTTAATCTGCCTTATTTGAGCTTATTTAAATAAGCTTTATTTGAACACAATCTGACCAGAAAGAGCTGACTTAGTTGGAACTACAACAGGTGAGCTGGTTTGTGTTGTTAAACAAGTCTCTCACAAAATTACAGTCACAAGATAGCTAGCATTAGCCAGACTTCAGACTATCTTTTTTGACAGTGTTTGCTAATGTTAGCATTGTGTCAGCATGGGAACTGCTCAACATTTCGCCAATCGAGATACATGTAGAACACCCCAGCGCAAAGTCACTGATTAAAGTATCATTAGACCTTTCTGACAAAGTAGTGTCCCCAGTTAGCATCACACCCACAGAGAATGTTGATGACGTCAGTAGTATCAATCAAAGTGTGTTTATCTGGCTGTTCACTCTTTTAGGAGGTCCAGCTGAGCTTCATGGATGGCCGCATTAAGGTGATGACAGAGATAGTGTCTGGAATGAAGATCCTGAAGTTCTACGCCTGGGAGGAGGTGTTCCAGAGGCAGGTGGAAGCGTTGAGAGAGGGAGAACTGAGTGCCCTCAGACGCTCCCAGATCCTCTACTGTGTGTCTCTGGCCTCATTCACCTCCTCGTCCTTCCTGGTGAACACCTCCTGCTATCTACTATTTTCACTATGACAAGACACTGAAGATGGATAGATAGATCGATCAAAATTATCTGTTCCACCTTGTGATGTCAGATAGTGGTAGTTAACAGCTATCTTTTACCTTAATGATTCTAGTGAAGGTGTATGGAGTTTAAAAGCACAGTGGAGCACTTCCTCTATTACCATGACACATAACAAGGTGGAACAGAGTGTAATATGGGCCCTTTAACAGTGTCAACATGGCTGTAACCTCCTGTCTGTCTAGGTGATGCTCACTGTGTTTGGAGTCTATGTTCTGATGGACCAGAGGAACGTTCTGGATGCTCAGAAGATCTTTGTGTCTGCTGCTCTCATCAACATCCTGAAGACTCCACTGAGCCAGCTCCCGTTCGCCATCAGCACAGCGGCACAGGTGTAGGCCTCAGCTCCTCCTCCTGTGCACCTCTGACTCCTTCTCTACTCCCATGAGTCCTCCTCTGCACCTCTGAGTCCTCCTCTACACATTTGACTCCTCTTCTGCTCCTGTGACTCCTCTTCTACACATCTGACTCCTCCTCTACACCTCCTCTCTACACCTCTGAGTCGTCCTCTACACCTCTGAGTCATCCTCTACTCCTGTAACTTCTCCTCTACACATCTGACTCCTCCTCTACACCTTTGAGTCGTCCTCTACACCTCTCCTCTACACCTCTGAGTCCTCCTCTGCTCCCCTGAGTCCTCATCTGCACCTGAGACTCTCCTCCCCTGCCCCTGAGTCCTTCTCTACACCCCTGACTCTTCTGCCTCTTCTGCATCACTGATATCAGTATCAGGACTTTCAAATGTATCACAAGCTCCACAAGGTTGTAGTTAACAAAGCAAGTTTTTAGAAAAAGCATTTGACTGGGATACAATCAGTATTTTTATGATTCTTGTTTAATTATACTCTACCAAAAGTTTAGACACTCTCTCACCTCTCCTATGCCTCTCTGAGTCCTCTTATGCACCACTGAGTCCACCTTCCCTGACTCCTCCTCAGCACCTCTGCGTACTCTTCTGCTTCCCTGACTCCTCCTCTACAGACCCTCCTCAGCTCCATAGACTCCTGCTCTGCTCCCCTGACTCTCTACTTCTGACACACCCTCTCATTCAATGATTTTTTAAATTTTTTTTTTAATGTTTACTAGTTTCTACATACACACAGAAGACATCAAATACATGATGCCAGATTTGTGGAATTATGTGTCAAAAAAAAAAAAAAAAAAAAAAAAAAAAACTTAAATAAGTCAACATTTAAAAAAATATAGACCGTAAATTTCAGATTGTTGAGTGCAACTCAATATAGGCCGCACCAGTTAATTTGAAAAGAATCAATTTTGAACATGTATAGGCTGCTCTTAAATATAAGTTGCGTGTTACAAATATGTTGTAACATGAGATATTTACACAGAAAGACGGTACACTGAGGGTTTTTTTTGAGTTTTAATTTATGACACGTTCTTTTTAAAACTGTGCCTGAAAATCAGCATTACGGCACCAACACGCCATCAACACAGAATACCTGCATGTTTAGAAAATAAAACGGCACCAACATGAGCCATCTGCTTTTATTACTTCTGAAAGCCGTCGTTTGTCGTCTTTTCACATTGACTAAGTTCTTCCCACTGCTGCCTCCAACGTAGCACCATCGATTCCTTAATGCCAAACTTACGTGCAGTGACTCTATTTCCCTCTTTGATGACCAGATCCATTGTCTTTAACTTAAAAGCTGCATCATATGCATTTCTTCGTGTGTTTTCCATGGTGAGGGTGTGTGCATGATGCACAAAATTATAGTTCAAAATCAAAACTTGTGTATTCTTCAGCACATAATCTTTCCGCACATCTGTCTCACTTTTGCATCTACTGTTAGAGAGTGCCCCCCGGTGGCCATAAACCAGTAAAAATCTATAAATTAAGCACACCGTTGTATAAGCCACAGTAGCAGCTTCTGGTCAAAAATTTACAGTATTTCATATTTAAATCCTCAAAGTAGCCACCCTTTGCTTTGGGTGCTTTGCCCTTGGTCAATGAACGTCACTTCACAGCTGTGCCTCGTCAGGGTCAAGAAATGCCAAAAGTGCAAAGCAGTGATCAAAGCGAAGGGTGGCTATGTGTGTCCAAACTTTTGACTGATGGTGTACATCCACCATTGTTACTCATGACTGTTAAAAAGACTCGCCCCATTCACTGAGGATGAATCGGAGTGACAGGAGCAGACAGGAACTACATTTTCAGTACTATGAAAACCAGAAACATGACATCATCTGCTCCTTTGCTTTAGGCCCTGGTTTCTCTCAAACGCATCACCAACTTCCTGCAACAAGACGAGGTGAAAGAGGACAGTGTGCGCAGGCTGGCCTACAACGCAGGTGAGACAAGAGTGAGACTGTCCCCCAAGAGTCCTCAGAGTATTCGCTCAAGGATCCAAGGATTCAACACTTTATTGTCATAGAAAATAACACAATCATGTTTAGAGCATAAAACAATGCAGAGCTGACGTAAAGTACAATACCAAAGATGCAAAGAGCCCATCTGATAACCCCACCTTAGCACATACACCACCAGTCAGAAGTATGAACACACTTTTTTATTTATTTTTCTTCTTTATTTCCATGATTATTTACACTGTAGATTCTCACTAAAGAATCAAAACTATGAATGACACATATAGAATGTAGTAAACAAAAATTAACTCAAAATAACTTCCAAACTTTTTTTTTAAAAACAGACACCCTTTGCTTTGAACCCTGGTTTGCACTTTTGGCATTTCTTGAATGTGATGGCTGTGAAGTTAAAAACATTTTCAGGGGACCTCAGGAAGCTCACTGACAGATGGTCAAGGGTTTTCAGTGCTGTCAATGAAGCAAAGGGTGGATACTTTGAGGATTTCAAGATTTAGTTGAATTATTTAACTTTTTTTAAAACTACATAATTCCATATATCTGGCATCAAGTAGTTGATATTTTCCGTGTGTGTATAAAATGCGGTGGTAAACATAAAGAAAAGAAGAAAGCACTGACTCAGAGGGTGTGTCTTGGTAGTGTATGTAGTAAACAGTCCGCAGTAAAGTGCCTCACAGAGATGAACAGTCAGCATGTGTGGAGTTTTATATCATTAAGTAACAAAGTCCAGTTCAGTGTTATTGTAGGGGTGGATGTAGGTACTGTCCATGGTCAGTCTGGTTGTTCTGGACCTGTATGAACCTGTTGTTCCTTCCTCAGACTGTGCCCCACTTATCCTCTCCACAGATGCCCCAGCTGTAGAGGTGCACGCTGGGTACTTTTCCTGGTCCACAGACTCCCCTCCTTCTCTGAGTAGTATAAATGTGATGGTGGAGCAGGGGGCCCTGGTGGCCGTGGTGGGACCGTGTGGCTCGGGGAAGTCCTCTTTGCTGGCAGCCGTCCTGGGGGAGATGGAGAGGAGGAGTGGCTCTCTCAGCACCAGAGTGAGTTCTACACACACACACACATAGCACCAGAGTGAGTCCTACACACACACATACACATAGCACCAGAGTGAGTCCTACACACACACACACACACACACACACACACACACACACACACACACACACACACACACACACACACACACATACACATAGCACCAGAGTGAGTCCTACACACACACACACACACACACACACACACACAAACACACACACATAGCACCAGAGTGAGTCCTACACACACACAAACACACAAACACACACGCACACACACACATAGCACCAGAGTGAGTCCTACACACACACACACTGCACCAGATTTCTACATACACACACACAAACACACACATACTGCACCAGAGTGAGTCCTACACACAATCACACAGCATCAGACACACGCACGCACACACATACGCACACACACAGGCCCTCAAAATTTTAGACAGAAAACCAAAGTCATATCATCATTGATTAATTCTAAAACAACATAACATATTAGGTTATGACAATATGATCAAACTGGCAGACTGCACACTTGTGTACAAGATTCTGCATGGGTTGGCTCCTACAGTTCTGCAATAGTTTTGTCAAAAAAAAACGTCAAATTAGATCTACAAGAGCAGTTTCCAGAGGTGACTGTATGATTCCATCTAGAAAAAGTACTTTTGGACAGAATGTTTTCTCTTTTTTTGAGCGTCTCAAACTTGGAATACTGTCCCAGTAACAATACGTGAGCTGCCCACTCTCAGCTCATTTTCAGAACAACTCAAGTCATGGCTGTTAGACAATCAAACTTGTCCACATAATCACTAACTTGAATGGATTTTAGTGTAATGTTGTGTTTATTATTGTACATGTACTGTAAATAGAATTACAAATGTAGTTTTCATGAATGTATAATGTTTAGCTTATTAAGGTGTAGGGTGTGATTCTAGGCAGATGTGGTGTATGAGTGGACTGTATTGTGAATGTATGTACTGTAAGTTTGTGAGAGATCTGGTTGTGAGGGCAGTGATCTATGGATGAGTTTTAAGATATGAAAGAGGGTTTGTATTTTGTACTTTGTATTTTGTATTATTGTTTTCATAAGCTGTGGTGTGGCTGTTTTTTTTTCTTTACCAGCAAGGGACTAAGGATGAAAATTAGCACTGGCTATAATACTGCATATTTACAGGTGTGGGATTTGTTCCTCAGGCCTCTGTTCTTAATATGCACTGTCCCCTTCATTAAATAATAAACAACAAAACAAACACACACTGCACCAGAGTGAGCACTACCCACCCACCCACCCACACACACACACACACACACACACACACACAGCAGCAGCAGGGTGAGTCCAACATACACACGTTCGCACACACATACACTCACACACAGTTCCAGAGTGAGCCCTACAGACACATCCCCAGAGCAGCCAGTGGCACAGAGGACGTGTGCAGACACTGTGGTCTGGGTGTCCTAATACAGTAATAAAAGATATTAACACCTAATGCATCACACACTTGTGCCCAGTCTGGTTCCGCTGAGCTTTCAAAGCAGAGACGAAGTTTAACACCATGTGTTCTGACAAAGCTAAAGTTTGATTTCTATGTTAGTCTGAGAGATGTGTCCACACTGAGCTTGTGTTGGTGCAGGGCTCGGTGGCCTTGGTCCCACAGCAGGCCTGGACCCTGAATGCCTCGGTGAAGGAGAACATCCTCTTTGGAGCTCCTCGCTCAGAGAGCTGGTACCACCGTGTTCTGGAGGCCTGTGCTCTGCTGCCCGACCTGGACTTGCTGCCTGCTGGAGACAGCTCTGAGATCGGGGAGAAGGTCAAAACACAACACCTGATATAAAGTTCATCTTTCAGCTGAGATGTTGCAGATTTTAGGGGTTCACCATAGACTGTATAAATCTGTCACTCAAATATGTTGCTAATGTTAGCAGGAGCGACCTCAGATAAAGAAGGCGCCTGTTTGTCTGTTATTAATGTTCATATATTGATTTACAGACACAATAAGGATATAAATATGCCAGGCTCATGTAGAGTGGGTCAATATGAACATTTTAAGGTCAGAATGACGAGCCTGACAGCAGCAATTACAAAGAGAGGGGCCACAGTTTTTCAGTGTAATGTGAATTGGAGCCAGAGCCAATGGAAACAGAAGCCTGCCCATGTTCACACTTATTTGGAACGCAGCGTCTAGCAGGTTAGCAATGTCCATTTATGTATATCAGGGGTGTCAAACTCAAATTCACATAGGGCCAAAATTTAAAACTTTGACTAAGTCTCAGGCCAAACTAAATATTTATTGAACATTTTCAACAACATCTGCATGTTTTTTAGAAGGGGTGGATTAAATTTGAGCCAACAGATTTGCAAAGCATTCTGGAATTCGTAGTATTAGAGGTGCATGCGCAATACTGGCGTGGCGGCTGGCGGGCCAGCTCTAACACATATTTGATATGATTTCATGGGCCAAACATATCTATCAGACTCAGGCCCACGGGTCAAATTTGGCCCTTGATATAAATATGATCAATGGGGCTCACATTCATTGACTTCTTTCTGTTTGGTTTTAAACATGGATTGTCTGATATATTACTAAACCTGTGTTCCACAAATATGGACACCAAGAAAGACTTGAGGCGGCAACATCAGAGAAAATCACCTCTAGGACATTGGCAGCTTCATACTATAGTGTATATATAAATAGACATAGCTAACCTGCTACCCACCACGTTCCAAATATGAAGTTAGTATGGGAGCGCTTCCGACTTCATCCACACTGGTTACATTTTATTTATTTATTTGACTAGGACAATGCATGTTAATGAACAAACATGGTTCAACATGAATGTAAACATGCCAGATTATAGCCATAGGCTAATTTCCGTCTGTTGTCCCAGGGGCTGGGGTAACAAAAGGGTCAAATTCACTTTCTATTGAAAAAACTGGCCCCTCTCTCTGTAACTGCTGCCGTCAAGTTTGTCATTCTAACCTTAAAACGTCATTCTAACCTTAAACCAGGACCGACTGACAGCTTTGCTGCCTGCCCCCTATGGGTGATTACGTTCAACAATCTCGCTTCTGATTGGCTCATTGGTTGCTATGATACATGTGCTCAAATTTCCAAATATGGAACTCTTCTCCAGATTATCCACTATAACTTAGCCTCAATTGGCTTCCTTTGACTGGAGCTAAACACTATGTGTGACATTACCCTCACTCAGTTAACTTCTTTATACAGTCTATGTTGGAGACACAGTCTAAAATTCTACAGTGAAATCTATTAATTTCATCTGGAAATTTGTTCTAGAGGTTTGTACTCATCTGTCTGTTTTAATATTAGTATTGTATTCTTTTCCTTTTTTGGCAATTTTAGTGCAAACTTACATTTGGAGCTGCAGTTTCAAGTACCATGTAACTTCATGCAGGACTGTCCTGATTACAGCCAGGTGTTTCTGATTACATGAGTGTGGATATCTGTTAGACCAATCACACTGTTTGTTAATCGTCCAGACCCCCCCCCCCCTATCCTTATTCTGGTTCCACAATTTTCAATGGATCGAAGTCATAAAATTTCTTACCATTTCGTACCACTGTTTGAAAAGAGTGAGTCTTTCATCTGGAGCAAACCATTTAGCGCCTTTAGCGTTGGTCTTCCTTTAATTATAACCTCCTGCTTCCACCAAAAGTTGAGCTTTAATCTGTCATGTTCCTCCATTTAAAAAGTAGGGCCAGACAAGGAGAAAAAAAGTGAAACGATTGCTAAATTTGATTTGCCAACTCTAAATTGTAGCTTGCTATTCTGAGGCCCCTATTCTGTGGGAGTTGCAAGAATCCCTGGGCTCACGAGTGCTCCCTACCATGAGGCCAGGTAACTACATGCCTCACCCGGTGCCTTTTCAGAGCCGCTTAAAGCAGCAGCTGTCACTGCTGAGCTACAGCACAGTCAGTCCATGGTGAGGCACAAACAGCCTCTCCGCACGTCTCTTCTCAGTATTTCAACGGTAAATGTAAAAATTCAACGATTTGGAATAAAAAAAATTATTAAAATTGCAAAGTTAAATAGAAAATAACTTTATAGTACAAATCAATGGATAAATATAACCATTTCATTTATTTTTTTCTCTGTGATGACCAGTGAGCCATGGCCTCACCTGCCTCCCCTGACGTCACTGCCTTTAGTTCCCCAAATCGCGCCCCTCCTCCTTTACTCTCTCCTTTAGTCCTCCAGATTGCGCACCTCTTCCCTCCTTACTCTCCCCTTTAGTCCTCCAGGTCACGCCCCTCATCTCCCCTCACTCTCCCCTTTAGTCCTCCAGATTGCACCCCTCCTCCCCCCTCACTCGCCCCTGCCCAGCTCAGCAGCTCTGTTTGAAATGTGATTGTGGCCGCCGTTTTAGTTCCACTTTACCTTTTCTTCCAGTCATGACAAGTGCTACAAAGTACTGAAAGGGAGAGAGGACCACCAACAACATATTTACATACAATATAGTGGACATACAAAAAACTTAAACCATGTTTAATGCACATTGCCATGAGGTATTGAGAGTACATTGGTTTGGATGCTGGAGGAGTGCTGTCTTCCTCCTGTTGCCCAGGGCGTGAACCTGTCTGGGGGGCAGAGGCAGAGGATCAGCCTGGCCCGGGCCGTCTACAGGAAGTCTGACATCTACCTTCTGGACGACCCTCTGTCGGCTGTGGATGCTCATGTGGGACAGCACATCTTCGACCGAGTCATTGGACCCAACGGGCTGCTCCGGGGCAAGGTAACCATTGCAACCACCTACCTAGCTCATAAAGAACTGTACCCTATGTACACTACCTGTCAAAAGTTTGGACACACTTTTTCATTAATGTTTCTTCTTTATTTCCATGATTATTTACACTGTACATCAATATAAATTAACACATGAATGGACACATTCAAAAGATCTATCCAATATAACTCCAAACTTGTTTTAGTGTAAATTTTAGCCACCCTTTGCTTTGATTATAAACCATTTCTTTTCTCTGGCTAAATCTGAGGGGGGAGTTAAAGAAACTATTTTTGTTAGGCAAGATTTCCTTAAGCAGGAATGGGGACCTTAGACATCATCTATCCCCCATCCTTCAGGTTGAAATCACGTCTCATCTCTAGGAGTTTCTCTAAAACCTTCACTGATCCGAATATGGGCGGTTTGAATCCTGCTCTCACCATAAACATCATTGGTTGAACGGTCAGATCAACTGACCATCAGGTGAGCAGTGCGATTCTAGCTCCCACAGGCTGCGGTCCCCTGTGTCTGTGTACACTGGTGTATGAATGTATGTGTGAATAGGTGAGTGGTTTCTTGATGTAAGCTCTTTGAGCCTTGAAGGTGGGAAAAGTGCTATATATAAAATGTGACCAATGTGACCATAAAGCACTTGCCTGTCACATTTGGTGTCTTTGTGTTTGATGTGCTCAGACCCGGATCCTGGTGACCCATGGGGCAAGCCTGCTGCCACAGTGTGATGTGGTGCTGGTGCTGGAGGAGGGCCACATCTCTGAGAGTGGCTCTTTCTCTCAGCTCATGGAGAGAGACAAGGCACCTTTGCCAAGTTCATCCAGATGTTTGGTGTCAGCCCACAGAAAACAGATGTCCAAAACCCGTGAACGAGGTACCCCCCCCCCCCCCCCCCCCCTCCCCCCCAGTACCTAGACCTAACCAACTGGAGGAGGCTGTTTTTTTTTTTTCCATTTGTACCAAAATGACTATGCAACGCTGCAGAGTCTGATGCGTATTAACAAGAAAATAAAATTGGAGAACAAAATAATAATAAAGCAGTGGGTGTGTACCACGGACGGAGAAAAGGGGTTGATCGGCAATATGGCACATTGAATATAAACGATTTAGGATTGCTCAATGCACGACTCACTCCAAATACAACTTCAAAAGGATAAATGGTGAGGGGAAACAACTATAATATGGTTTAAACTCTGAAAAGTCAGTTTTGCTAAATAGATCTACTTTAATTTCCCCAACAGGCCTGGAAGTCCAAAAAATGTGTGTGTGTGTTTCAGGCAGCAGAAGGACCAGGTCCAGGTCCTTGTCCCGTCTAAGTATGACAGAGTCTCTCCACTGACCTGTCCCAGGAACAGCAGCTTCTCAGGTACAAGTCCATATACAAGCATATACACATATACACACACACACACACAGGCACACACACAGACACACACACACACACATACTGTACATGTACAGCAGAGAGACGAAGAGGCGGGGAGAGAGAGACGGAGAAAGATAGAGACACACACAGAAAGAGAGAAACCGAGAGGACGCATAATGAGAGAGACACAGAGAGAGAAAGAAATGCCAAAAAACATGTCTGAAAAACAGAAAGAGATGACATTATTAAAAGAGACGGATAGAGAAAGACAGTTAATAAACAAGAGCAAAAAAAGAGAAAAACTGACAGATTTCTTTATTTCAAATACATTTTAAATATGTGTTATTTCTTTATAAAAAGGACAAAATGCATTGGAAAAAATAGAACTGACTAAGATAGAGTGAGACAAGAGGTCAGACAGAGGGAAGAAAGAGAGAAACAGAGAGTGTGACCCTAGCTGACCCTGTCCTCTCCTTCAGCTGTGACCTGAGTGGTGCCAGTACACAGTCCCTTCTGGACTATGCCCCAGAGGATCCTGGGAAACTGACCGAGATGGATAGAGCTCACACTGGGCGGGTCAGTTTCACCTCTCTCTGCTCATGTGTTTATTCTAATTAGAAATCTGCTTCAATCAATATGTCTTGTTTAGTTTTTTTCTAGGGTGACATGATACCTGTCATTTTGAATCTAGTTAAACTGAGAGCCGGTAAGCTCTGCTGATATTTATGGACCCTTTTTGAGCATTTTTCCCAAATTTTGTCATTTAAATTCACTACAAACTCCCCCACAAACTTTCGCCTCAGACCCTTAACAGAGGAATGCTGTCACAGACTGTGCCGCCCCTGACGTTGTGAGGAAGTGTTCAGATAAAGCCTTATGTGTATTCTTCAGGCTAAGATAAGATAAGATATGCCTTTATTAGTCCCACAGTGGGGAAATTCCAGAAAACTGAGACCATCCGGATTCAAACCGGAGACGTATTGATTACGGGTCAAATGCTCTGCCCCTGAGCTATACTCCCAGCTACAAGTCGACCTAAACTAAATATCAGCCTGTGCTACAAGTGCATAACAAGGCTGTCACCAAATGCATATGTGCAGCTCCAGAGCAGAGTTTCTTCACATTTATCAGTCTGAAACGGCTCTCGCTGAAAGTGGCTGGGAGAAGACAGAACGTCATGACTATTTGAATCTCATTGGTGGAAGCAGCTCAACAGCAGAACAAGCAGAAAAAAACACAGACATCTTCCCTGTCCACAAATGCACAAAGCTCTTACCTCCTGCATGTTTTTCACAGATAAAATAGTGTGTATTTTTTATTTAAAAAAAAAGACTGAAGTACGTCAGTTACCATGTTTATTTTGGTTCGCTTGGGAGCTTCCATGAGCACATAGCTTTTTGCTTTCGCACAAACTGCAATGCTACACTGTCATTGGTCCACCAACCAGTGGGTGGGACCCACCAATAGATTCTCATGTGTTTGTAAACTCCGAAATGAAATCACGCGAGAATCCATCTTGCTGTTCAAGGTTAAGAAATGTAAGGCCAAGTTAGGGCTAAAAGGCAAAAAAGTAAAAATATTGTCCCGATATGTCTATAATTGTCTTGAACAAGAGTCTATCAGATCTGACCCAAAGCTGTGTGTGTAGGTACGCCTGCAGACATATAAGGAGTACTTTCAGACCATCGGGCTGGCCTTCCTCCTGCTCATCGTGGTGCTGTATGCGTTTCAGCAGGGAGCATCTCTGAGCTTCAACTACTGGCTGAGTGTGTGGGCAGATGACCCTTCTATGAACAGGTCCCAGACTGACCACAACCTGCGGCTTGAGTGTTCGCCATGCTGGGGCTGACGCAGGGTGAGAGGGCACAGCTTTTTAGAGTCTCATGACTGTATATATAAATATACATAACTAACCTGCTAGCCACCACATTCCAAATAGGAAGTGATCTTGGGCACACTTCTGGCTCCTTTGACTCTGGCTCCAATTTTCTTGCTCCCGCAAAACTGTGGCCCCTCTCTCTGTAACTGCTGCAGTGACCCTCATCGTTTGGTCTTAAAATGTTCATATTAACCCGCTCTACATGAACATGGTGTTTTTTCTTTCCCTATTGTATCCGTAAATCAAGATATGAACATTAATAACAGACAAATCAAACACCTTTTTTCCCCAAGGTCCTTCCCGCTAGCATTAGCAGCAGGTTTGATGTACAGCGTTGCTAAACGCCCACCCCATGCTAAACCAGCGGTGTGGGCAGGAAGGGGCGTTATCTTCAACAGCCTCACTCCAGATTGGCTCTTTGGTTGGTATGATGACATGCACCCGCAGCCCCCTGTCCACTGCCTTATCTTTATTTATTCATTTTAGCATGAATCAGCAAAAATCCTACAGAGATAAATTTGGACAGGAAGTACTGACATTGAGGTTGCTGGGAGCTGTTGTGCCCAGCCAATTCAGTGACAAATGCCCAACAGAAAATCTGCCAAAAATCCTGTAAAATCTCAGTTGTAAACGGTACTTGCATCCAGAAAGCACAGACACAAGCCATGTGGGTGTGGGTGGGTGTATGGTTGGGCCAGTGTTTCAAAACCTAAATTGGTATGGAAATCTGCTCTTGAGGTCAAAATAAGTCTGCAGTGTACTGTCTAATTATAAAGCATTTTATTGTCCAATAATCAGGAAGTGAATGTTAGCATACCATTTGTTATTAGCTTTACCGTACGACAAAACTCAGCTCTGTGATGTCTCCACAATACTTACTGAGTGGACGTTGTCTTTTGCAGGTTTAACTATGTTTGCCACCACCTTGGCCATCTCTTTAGGGGGCATAACTGCATCCAGACATCTCCATGGTGACCTGCTCCAGAACGTTCTGCGCTCTCCCATGGCGTTCTTTGAGAGCACCCTGAGCGGGAGCCTTCTGAAACCGCTTCTCCAAAGACATTGATGCCATTGACTGCATGATCCCCGACGGCCTGAAGATGATGCTCGGCTACCTGTTCAAACTGCTGGAGGTGTGCATCATGTGCTGCTGGCCACACCCCTCATCGGACTGGTGCTCCTCCCATTGGCTGTGATTTATGTCCTCTTCCAGGTAACAAAGCCCTGTCCTTACCTTTGCATCAGAAAAAAATCATCGCTGTGACCACTCCGGATTGATGAGGGAGACATTTTAGGCGTTCAGATCATGGATCTATGTACAGTGGATATATAAAAGTCTAGACACCCCTGTTCGAATGCAGGTTTTTGTCATGTAAAAAGGTTACATCAAGATAAATAATTTCACAACAGAAATCTTTCAGGGAGGTGAAGTAAAAATAAACATAAGTGTGCACACCCTTTTATAACTGGGGATGTGGCTGTGGTCAGATTTAACGATTACATTCAAACTCATGTTAAACTGGAGTCAGCACATACCTGTCACCAACTAAAGTGCCTCTGATCAAACCCCAAATAAAGGTCAACTGTTCTAGTCGCTTTTCCTGACATTTTTATAGCCACATCTTCCAGCACAAGCCATGGTCCGCAGAGAGCTTACAAAGTATCAGAGGGATCTCATTATTCAAAGATATCAGTCAGGTGAAGGCTACAAAAGAATTTTCAAGGAATTAAATATACCATGGAACACAGTGAAAACCATCATCATCAAGTGGAGAAAATATGGCACAACAGTGACATACCAAGAACAGGACATCCGTCCAAAGTTGATGATAAGACGAGAAGAAAACTAGTCAGGGAGGCTGCCAAGAGGCCGACAGCAACACTGAAGGAGCTGCAGGAATTTCTGGCAAGTACTGGCTGTGTAGTACATGTGACAACAATCTCCTGTCTTCTTCATATATCTGGGCCATGGGGTAGGGGTAAGAAAAACATCCATGTCTGGCTTAATTTTGCAAAAAGACGTCTGAAATCTCCCAAACGCATGTGGGAAAATGTGCTATGGTCTGATGAAAACCATGGTTGAACTTTTTGGACATAATTCCAAAAGATACATTTGGTGCAAAAACAACACTGCTCATCACCAAAATAACACCAAACCTACCGTGGAGCATGGTGGTGGCAGCATCATGCTTTGGCGCTGTTTTTCTTCAACTGGAACAGGGGCCTTTGTCAGGATGGAGGGAATTCCAAATACCAGTCAGTGTTGGCTCAAAACCTTCGGCCTTCTGTTAGAAAGCTGAAAATGAAGAGGAACTTCATCTTTCAATGTGACAATGACCCAAAGCACACATCTAAATCAACAAAAGAATAGCTTCACCGGAATAAGATTGAGGTTTTGGAATGCCTCAGCCAGAGTCCAGACCTGAATCCCATCGAACACCTGTGGGGCGATCTGAAGAGGGCTGTGCAGAGGAGATGCCCTCACAATCTGTCACATTTGGAGCGGTTTTGCAAAGAAGAGTGGGCAAATATTGCCACATCAAGATGTGCCACACTGATAGGCTCCTACCCAAAAAGTCTGAGTGCTGTAATAAAAGCCAAATGTGCTGCAACAAAGTATTAGTTAAAGGGTGTGCATATTTATGCAACCAGTTTATTTTAAGTTTTTTATTTTATATTTTTCCCTTTTAAAGTTTTCAGTTTGTTTTTCAATTGCATTGTACAGGTTATAGGTCACATTAAAGGTGGAAAAAGTTGTGAAATTATTTGTCTATTATTTTACATGACAAAAACCTGGCATTTGAACAGGGGTGTGTAGACTTTTTATATCCACTCTGCACTACCAGTAAGAAGTTTGGACACACTTTTTTGTTTGTTTTTTTTTCTTTATTTCCATGAATATTTACACTCTAAATTCTCACTGAAGCATCAAAGTATGAATGACACATCTGGAATTTAGGACAATATAAAAGAACTCAACATAACTCCAAAGTTGTTTTAGACTTTATTTTTTTTTTTTTTTTTTTTTTTTCGATATAGCCACCCTTTGCTTTGATCACAACTTTTGACTTTTGGCATTTCTTGGTACAGTGAAGGGTAATGTCAACAAAGCAAAGGGGGATACTTTAAGGATTTGATTATAATTTTTTTTTTTTTTTTTACTTATTAAACTTTATTTCTTTGTTACATAATTCTATTTCTCTTTCTTCATTCATTTGATATCTTCAGTAGGAATGTAAAATATAGAAAGTGGTAAACTTAAAAAAGAAAAATAAATAAATAAAAATGTAATGAGAGGCGTGCCCAAACCTAGTGTATCAAAAACAAATGTAGATAGTGTTATTATGGCTAGTGGCCCCCTAAAGCGCCAGGGTAAAAACAAATTGCTTTAGTTCGGCTCTCTCATAAATAAAATTACAGTAACAAGCTAGTTAGCATTAGCCAACAGTTTTTTTTAGTTAGTCACTCTCACCTTTTTTTTTATTGAAAATCAAACTTCTAAACATGACCATGAACGCTCATATTGATCACAAGCTCCTGAAAATGTGCTGTTTAAATCCATTTTGTATTTTGTTTTTGGGTTTTTTTTTTAGTTTTCAGATTATCCTAAAACTTTTTTGATAGTATTTGCTTTTGTGTGCGTTGTGTTAGCATGGTAACCACTGAACATTACAGCAATAGAGATACATGTAGAACACCCCCAGTGCAATGTCACTGCAAAGTATCAATCACTACAGTACTCCTGACCAAGCTGATCTCATAATAATGTTCTTCTCTCTGGGCTCTTTGACCATCAGAACATGGCTGGCAGCGTGTAAACCAGGTTGACTGACTTTGCTATTTGCCTGCAGAGGTTCTACGTGGTGTGCTCCTGTCAGCTGAGGCGTTTGGAGGCGGTCAGTCGATCTCCCATCTACACTCACTTGAACCAGAGCGTCCAGGGCGCAGCGGTCATCAGAGCCTTCAGAGAGCAAGAGCGGTTCATCCAGTCAGCCAACCAGCACATCGACACTAACCAGGAGGCGTACTTCCCCCGCTTTGTGGCTACAAGGTCAGAGCATACCAGGTCCACTTGGAGGGTCAAAAGGATGAGAATGTACAGGGCTGAAGAGGATGTTAACAAAACTTTATCTATTGTGTGTAATGGTGCTGTGTGAACTGCCAGTGTGGAGTAAACAAAAAATTCAGGGTTTTGTTTGTTAATACAGGAAACTATTAAAGGGCCCATATTACACTATTTTCTAACCTATGTTATAATGTTTCCTAACCACAAAAAGAAGTGGAGTTGTGTTTTGTTTCGTTTACACATGTTTAACGCACAACCCCTGCATATTTACGCTCTGCTCTCAAACTAAAAACACTCTGTTCCGCCTTCTAATGTCATGTGGTAATGCAGGAAGTGCTCCACTGTGTTTTTTAAACCCAATACACCTTCACTTGAATGATTTTGATAATTTCAGCCCTGGAATTGTCAATCTCTACTGAACTAAATGCCACATGTAGCTGATGAAAAGAGCTACATGTGAGTCATGTGAGTAACCCTTTATTTAGCTGAGTAACCCCCTGAGTAAACCTTTATTTAGCTGAGTAACCCTTTATTATTCGTCTATCTACATCTCCAAAGCTCAAAATGCTCTGTTCCACCTTAGTTCAATAGAGATTGGACATTCCAGGGCTGAAATTATCCAAATAATTCTAATAAAGGTGTATGGAGTTTACAAACACAGTGCGCACTTCCTGTATTATCGCATGACATTGCAAGGTGGAACAGTGAGTGTTTTCAGTTTGAGAGACAACAACTTTAAATATGCAAGGTTTGTGTGTTATACATGTGAATGAAACAAAACACAACTCCAGTGTGTTTGTGATGAGGAAACAACATTATAGCATAGATAAGCAAATATTGCAATATGGCCTTTAAGTTAAAACCTTTTTTTTCATTACCTGTATAAACTAGTTAAGTTTCACATTTTGATATGTTACATTTGTTTAACATCCAGTGTTTTGAGATACACTGGGTACAATGCTTACATTTGGCACAGTGGGAGTGTGTCATGTAGCATATCCCGCCTCTAGACATAAGCCAAGCTCTGCACACATTGCAGACTGCTCGTGCGTGTCTGCTTAAAGTGACAAGGTCGATTCAGTACACTGGACATGAGTTAAACATGTAACACACATAATCACATGAAACTTAACTTCTTAAAACATAGAATTGAACTAGTTAAAATGTGAACATTTATTTATTTATTTATTTTTATTTATTTATTTATTTATTTATTCATTCATTCATTCATTCATTCATTTCATTCATTTATTTACTTGAAAAGGGACAAAGCACATTAATGAACACCAGTAAAACTACACGTGTAAATGTGCAGAAGTTAGCTGCACAGCTACTTTTCATTCTCAGTCCCTCACATCTAAAACAGGACAAGGGACAGGACGACACATTACAAACAAGAATCAAACTCCTAAAACATTCATACTTTTATACATATTTACATATTTACAAATTAATGTCATCAAAAAACAGTGACCGCATAGATTACAGAGTAACAGTGACAGCATGAAATGCAAGGTACATGTCTGCAGTGCCTACATACGTATATGTGCATGCACTGCACAACAACAACCGTACGATGTGAGTCTGTTCAGACAGTCATGGCAATGCCACATACGTATATGTAGCATGTACCATGAGTCTGAACAGCTCTAATGGGAGCATTGTTGATTGGATTTGAGCCATTTTTTTAAGGTGAGTTTTAAAGGTGTTATATGTGGAGGATTCTCTTATTGTGTGAGGGATGTTATTTTTTTGCCTCTGACTGAGAAGTGACTGTGCGAAGGTGGTACGTCGGTGAGGAACCTCACAGTCACCTCTCGTAGTCGCCCTGGTCCTGCCAGTGGGAGGTTTTTGTTTAAAATAATTCTTGTAGTGGTGGTGGTGCGAGTCCATGGAGGATTTTGTATATTGTACAAGCATACTTAAAGTGTTTGAAATTGTCAAAGCTCAATAAATTATATGTTTTAAGGATTTGACAGTGGTGATATGAAATCTGTTTCTTAGCAAAGATTTTAAGTCCTCTTTTATACAGTGATTCAATCTGTTTTAATGTGGTGGCACTGGTCAGGGTCCAGTTAGTGAAGCAGTATTCGATATGTGAGAAGATTAGAGCGTGCAGAAACATTCTCGCTGCCTTTAATGTCAATGACTGTCTAATATGTCGGAAGTTGTGAAGATTAAATTTAATTGTTTTTGAGATTTTTTTGACATGTTTTTTTGAAAGTGAGACAGGAGTCGAGAACTACACCAAGATACTTGAACTCTTGTACCAGCTCAAGTTCCTCTCCCCTCAAAAATACTTCTGAACTTAAAATCTCCGAATTGTTTTGAAAACATCACAAACAGTTTTTTTTGTATTTAAGAGTAAACATGATTTTGTGAGCCAATCTTGTACTTCGGTCATTGCAGATGTTAAGATACGAAGCCTGTGTGTTTTTTTGCAGGTGTGAATATTACAGCATCATCGGTTACATTTGTATGTGAATGTTTCTGCAAGCATCCGGAAGATTATTTATGTAAAGAGAGAAATTGTCAAAACTTGAAACTTTACACTTTAATGCATGACACTGGACCCGTTCAAACATGAACTTGTTGAATGCCATTACATAGTCATCTCATTGGCTTGCTGAACATTGACAGGCAAACATTACATACAAGATCACATGATTGTACAAGTCTAAGGAATGCAAACGTACCAGAACTAAAATGGGGAGGAAAAAAGCTTTTGACCGTTTTTCTTCACAAAAATTGAATATATTTCAAGGGACACACAAAACTGGATAGGCTGGTGCCACTAATGTACTTTAATAATCTAGTGATAAGCATTTGTACTCACACCTGCTCCTGTTTTTAATGTTTTAAATGGATCTATTCAGTTATGTGTTTTGTGTGTTTTGTTTGTATTGTTCTTTTTGTGAACAGGTTGACCATGAAAAGTAGAGTCTGAGTGCTCTCATTGGAAGAAATAAAGATACCGTATTTTCACGACCATAAGGCGCAGTTAAAAGTTGCGAATATCGTGGGAGCGATGGATGACAGACGGTGAACACAGCTTTACAAAGACCGGGAGGCAGCGCCGGGCGAGTTACGCCACGATTTGTGAATGGATTGTGGATGCTTGGGCTACGTATCTGCTTGCACTGTTCTTTGAGCTTTCGCAAAAGCCGGCATCGTTCACAAGGAGCAACAAGACGGACTCTGATAGTGACGAGAGGGAACATGGTGCATTTCACAGAGATCTAGCCCAGCTGTTCTTTTCAGATGCAGAGGATGAAGACTTTAATGGATTTGTGAATTAATTGAAAAAAATGATGTGAGCATTTTGCTAAATACTTGAATAAAGCACAACCGAAAACAGTATGTACTCTAAAAAAGGCAAAGGAAGCAAAACTAACATGCATGTTTTACCGCGCCTGTGCCCTAAGGGCTGGTGCGCCTTTTGTATGTGTTAAATGCAGAAAAAGCACCCGTAACTGAACTGCGCTTTATAATCCGGTGCGCCCTATGGTCGTGAAAATACGGTACATGAAATGAAATTACAATTAATATGAATAGGCTCAGTAATTACAGAGATACTACCCATAAAACATCATCATTTAAGTTCAAATACTATTATTCATTATTTACTGTACTATAATACTATACTGTAATGAAGCTCACGTTGGTAATAGCATGGTGTGTGTGTGTGTGTGTGTGTGTGTGTGTGTGTGTGTGTGTGTGTGTGTGTGTGTGTGTGTGTGTGTGTGTGTGTGTGTGTGTGTGTGTGTGTGTGTGTGCGTGTGCGTGTGTGTGTGTGTGTTGCAGGTTTGAACCTGGAATTTCTGGGGAACCTCTTGGTCTTAGCGTCTGCGCTCTTCTCGGTACTTGGGAGACATGAGCTGAGTTCTGGAATAGTGGGGCTGGCTATTTCCCATTCCCTGCAGGTACAGCTAAATCAGGAATATTCAACTCGACTTAATCCCATGTATTTGAAC
The DNA here is from genome assembly GCA_019594935.1 of Periophthalmus modestus. NCBI lineage: Eukaryota > Metazoa > Chordata > Actinopteri > Gobiiformes > Gobiidae > Periophthalmus > Periophthalmus modestus. The sequence continues at coordinate 138,642 of JAIEZT010001202.1, read as the reverse complement.
AAGGACAAATATATTGTGTTAGAAGCTCTTGAGGTCAAAATAAGTCTGCTCTGTGCTGCCTGCATCTAATTACAAAATGTTTTATTGTCTGATAATCAGCAAGCAACACTAATAACTCATCCCAGTGAATAAAGAGGATGCATGGAATGCATAAGCGAAGTGAGGAATAACTTTGGACCACTTCAATGTGTTTAAAATCAACTAGATCTGTTTGTACCTGATCTTACTGTCTTAAAAACATGAACAGAGTCTTTAACCCAAAACATTTGTCAACTGAATGCAATTTTTTGCACGGAGAAGTTTGTGAAGAAGCGGTAAGAGCCTTTCTGGGGGTCCCTGCTAGTCCCTGCTGCAGCTCGGGATCTAAAGCAAACAGTTTTTTTTGTGGTCAGCTTTGGCATGACACCAGGAATATAAGGCAGGACAACAAGCAACTTATGCCAAGGTATATTATTTTTTATCATGTTTTTTGTATAATTATGGAGAATTGTCCTGTAAGAACATGGATGACATAGGCTTGTGGGCTGAGCATTACAAAGAATCTTACAGCTATCCATAAGGAGGGTTTGAATAGGGCCCAGGAGAGATTGCTAAAATACTCAAATGGGATGACATCTAAAATGTCTTCAGACGTTTTTGATGAGGGGACAATTAGTTATAACATGGTAGAAATCAGATTCTGCATAATACCCCCTTTTATGTACAAATCTATTTTCTTGAATTTATTATTCCTTATATGTTCTTATCATATGAAATGTGTGTGTGCAGGTGACAGGTGTGCTCAGCTGGATTGTCCGCTCCTGGACAGATGTGGAAAACAACATTGTGTCTGTGGAGAGGGTGAATGAGTATGCCCACACTCCCAAAGAGGTACGGCCACACCCCCAATGAGGTACACCCTCACTCCCAAAGAGATACCCCACACCCCCAAAGAGGTACAGACACATGCACAAAGAGGTACAGACACATGCACAAAGAGGTACAGACACACTCCACAAAGAGGTACAGACACACCCCAAAGAGGTACAGACACACGCCCCAAAGAGGTACAGACGCCCGCAAAGTACAGACACCCCAAAGAGGTGCAGAGACACTCCCAGAGAGGTACAGACACAATCTCAAAGAGGTATGCCCCCACACCCCCAAAAGAGGTACGCCACACACCCCCAAAGAAACACACGCTCACACCCCCAAAGAGATATGCCCATATTCTGAAAGCGGTACGCCCACACTCCCAAAGCAGTGCAGACACACTGCCAAAGAGATACACACACATTTCCAGTGAGGTACACTCCCAATGAGGTATGCCCACTGGGCTTGGAGCTTTGACACTGGGGGTGGAGCCTAGAAACTGGAGGTGGAGTATAAACACTACGGAAAGATCCTAGACACCGGAGGAAGAGCCAAGAGAATGTGGGTTTAGTCTAGACACCGAGGGTATAGTCTAGACACTGAGGGTGGCGTCTAAACACTGAGGGTGGAGCCTAAACACTGAGGGTGGAGGATCGAAAACTTGGGGAGGAGTCTAAAGACTTGGGGGTGGAGCCTGGACACTTGGGATGGAACATAGACCCTGGGGAGGACCACAATATACTGTTTGTAGGACACATCAAACATATGTCCCTGGAGGCAGCAGAGTTAACAATATGTGACATATATTTGATTGAAATGTAGTGAGAGTGTATATGTTGTTGAGGCTCCCTGGAGGTCGGAGCTCGGGGCCCTCTCTCTCCACTGTGGCCCTCCTCTGGCTCCATCAGCTTTGAGGACTTTGGATTGCAGTACCGCCAAGGCTTAGACTGGGCCCTCAAAGACATCAGCTTCCATGTCCAGAATGGAGAAAAGGTACAACACGGAACTAAATAAATGTGTCACTATATTTACTGTGAATATTTACACGTTGTTTCCAGCATTTTCAAAAAGAATGAAGGGTCAGGATGAAGGGTGCTTACTGTAAATTGTCACATGACCAGAGTTGGTTATGTCAAAGTTAAACCTTGAGATGATGACACCCAAAATTCTCTCAAATATATTATTTATTTATTTTTACAAAATATTGCACTGATTATTTACATCAATATTATGTAAATTTCATCAGATTTTAAAATGTTCTCTGACAGAATATGTTAGCTACAAGTCTCTATGTGAAGGAATCCTTTATTTACAACTGCTCAAAAGTACGTAACTTTCTGGAGCCTGCTCGTCCCAATTGTAAATTGGGGGGATAAAATCTTGTGAGAACGGTTAGGTAGCCACTCCTTTCCTGTATAGTTCAGACAGGGGAGTCAACAGAGGGGGACAAAAGGCTTTGTTGTCCCGGCCCCAGGTTCTTAAGGTTAGGTTCTTTCTATTCATTTATATTAGAGGGGGGCCCAAATGTGTGGCTTCTTGCCCTGGACCCCCAAATTTCTGTCAGTAAGCTTGAGTCCAGATAACGATTATCATTTACAAAATATGATTAGGATTATTTTGAATTGTCTCCATTATTCTGATTAACCTTTGCTGCTATAGTTTTCTGATACCATACGTTTGCTCTTGATTATTTTAATTGAAGTAACAGTTATTCTTCCCACTGTGAGTAAATCTACAAGTGACAAAAGCTTTATGTTGACAATATGAAATGATTTGATCTTTCATTTTTTTCACTGCTCCTTAAGACCATTACTTTCACTTGCGTAGTAGCTTCCCCAAATACATTTTACTTATATTTGTGAATTATAGTAAGATACCGTATTTTCCGGACTATACGTCGCACCAGCAAAAAATATGTAATAATGAAGAAAAAAAAACATATACAAGTCACATTGGACTATAAGTCGCATTTTTGGGGGAAATTTATTTTTACAAAGACCAAGAGACCAAGAACAGACATTTTATCTTTAAAGGCAAGTTATAATGATAACAATAAAATGGAGAACAACAGGCTGAATAGCAGTAGAGCACGCTAACGTAACACAGCAAACTGAATATGTGTCTGGTATGTTAACATAAGATATTAACAGTTAATCGTAACATATGCCAGCTTGTCCACAAACAGGAGGAACAAGCGTTCTTTTCACTGATGTTTACTGTGGTCTTACCTTCATCACAGTTCACACCATAGACCTGGCAAACACATCAAATATAACATAAGCCCTTGCTCATATTGCATATACACACAAAATTGCATATGAACTCATGTCTGTGTAATCCCTCAGTCATCCAGGTCTGATCCATCGCAAAAGATGAAGTTTTAAATCTGTCAAATGGACAAATCATTGTAGGGAGTTTTGCTGCTGCTCATCCAAGCCGCTTCTTCAGTTCGGATCAGATTGCTGGTGGACACTGCCTTATATCTATCTGAAGGGAGGGCTAACTACACTGAAACTGTAAACACCTATTGTCTCATGTTTCAGCTGAAACTACCCTATTCAACCTTTAAAGACCCTGCTATTGTTCTCTTCATTTTGGGTCTGAGGATGGAGTTATAAATGGATGAGATATGATGTCTCATGCCCCCATGCCTGTTTAAGGAAGGATTCTCTTTCCTATCAAAAATAACTTATTTAACTCCCCTCTCAAACCATTTCTTTTTTCTGGCTAAAATCTGAACTACACTATTTAAAAGGAATGTTAGTGGCTTTGAGATATAGATGTACGGTGGACTGGGGTCCAGAGGACTTTTCACACCGGTGGACAAACCCCAAGCCATAAACAAAGTAATTCATTCAGTGTAGTGAAGAGTGCAGTGAGCAGTATACTGGAGAAACTAAGCAGCCACTCCATAAAAGGATGTACCTACACCGAGACATAATCTCTCCCCCATCTATAACTCCATCCTCAGACCCAAAACAAACAAAGAGAGCAATAGCAGGGTCTTTAAAGGTTGAATAGGGTAGTTTCAGCTGAAACTGGAGACAATAGCTGGTTACGGTTTCATTGTGTGGTTAGCTCCTCCCTTCAGAGAGATATAAGGCAGTGTCCACCAGCAATCTGACCAGAACTGAAGAAGCAACTTGGATGAGCAGCAAAATGTCTTCACTCCTACAATGATTTGTCCAGTTGACAGATTTAAACTTCGTCTTTTGATATGAATGCATGGAAGAAATACGTACATACCACTTTGGCCTGCTAATAGTTTTCACAACCTTAAACTAGACTTATGATAAACTAAATATTTAGAATATTGTTCCAAAAAAAAAAAAAAAAAAACTTATAACTTATAAATGAAGGAAAAATAAATAAGAAGGAAATTTAATACGAAATGTATAAAAGAAAAAGAGTCAAGTAAATTTCCTTAAAGGTTTAACAAAGACACCAGCACTATCTAGTGGTCAAACAAATGAACTGTAACATGTATAATCAACCATTACATAACAAGACTCTAAAGAGCTAAAGGCACTTTGAGAATCTTACAGTCTCGTTATATATTCAGAGCCTTTATTAGTAACTTTGCCAGCTTCAATCACATTTCTGTAAATGTTCTGATTAGGCCTGTCACAATAAACTAAAAAAAAAAAAAAAAAAAAAAAAAAAAAAAAAAAGGATGATGATAAACAATAATATTTACACCACATCATACAGCTGACCCTAAAGCAGGATTCTTCCTCCAAAAATATTCCAAATGTATAATATTGTTAAAAACATTAGCTGCAATCAGTACAGAGTGTACTTACATGTATTTTATTTTTTGTTTTTAAACATATCTTTTTAACTTTATGCATGCCCTTATTTGCATTTGTATTTGATTTATTCAGTGTGTTTTTTTGTGTGTTTTCTATGTGCACTTTATCACCGAAGTAAGTTCCTAGTCTGTGAGCTTTGCTCACTGACAATGGCAATAAAACTTATTCTGATTCTTACTCTGGAGTCAGCTACCCACAGCTCTTTCATCCTTATGCTGTGGCTCCACATGGCTTGGGAAAATAAATTATAAATATTTTATTGAAGTGTATTTTATTTGTGTTAGTTTTTTTTTTTTTTGTAGTAGTAGTAGTAGTTTAAATTGGAAGATTATTGTGATCTTGAAATATTAAAATTATATTTAATTATTTTTTGTTTCTCAAAATAAGTGCCACACTTGCAGAAGCCGGTATACCCGCCAAAACAAAACAGCTTACAGTCCTGGGTAAAGATGAGAGTGACTTCATACAGCCCCGATTTGCAGACGCTGTGCTCTGAGGTTCAGAAGCAGAAGTCTCTGTAGCAGTTCATTAATTTCATAAGCAACACACTATAGTTGTTTATACAAAGCGTAAAAGTAAAAAAACAAAAAACAAACAAACAATATATATAGTGTTATCTTCATTTTAAATGTCAAAAATTATTTACGGCTCCCAGTGTTTTTCTTTTCTGTGAAAACAGGGTCCAAATTGATCTTGGGGTGTTAAAGGTTGCTGACCCCTGCTCTGTACCTACAATGACTCTTATAAGTTATTTATTAACAGTGGTAAAAGGTAATTAAGTAGTAAAGTACTGTACTTAATTTGAATTTTCTTCTTCTTCCCACACCTTTTCGAGCTTGTATGGGAATAGATTTGTGGGATATGCTTTTGATGCACCTGATGCGTGTGCTCGAAATAAATAAATAAATATGAAATGAAATGAAAAATGAAATGAATTTTAGGTACCTGTACTTAAGTACATTTTACAGTGTGTACTTTTTACTTTTACTTTGCTACATTCGAGAGCAGGTATCTGTACTTTCTACTCCACTACCTTTTTAACAGGGCTGAAAAGTAAAAACTACTTTTCATATGATTTGAGGGGGTATTTTGATCATGTTTGTGGTAACACCCTGACTCAAGTATTTGAGTTCAAGCTTCGGCTTTGAGCAAACAAAATAAATACACGCAAATCAAGAGAAAAATTAAGGAATGGATTCGTATGGATCATTTTCTGATCAATATCACTACATTGAACCTTGTGTGAAATACACTGCCTGGCCAAAAAGAAAGTTGCTACCAAAAAAAAAAAAAAGTGGACATTCTAATATTTCGTTGGACCATCTTTACCTTTGATTATGGCACACATTCGCTGTGGCATTGTTTCGGTAAGTTTCTGCAATGTCACAAGATTTATTTCCATACAGTGTCGCATTCATTTTTCACCAAAATCTTGCATTGATGATGGTAGAGTGTGACCGCTGTGCAAAGCCTTCTCCAGAACATCCCAAAGATTTTAGTGGGGTTAAGGTCTGGACTCAGTGGTGGCCAATCCACGTGCGAAAATTATGTCTTATGCTCCCTGAAACCACTCTTTCACAATTTGTGCCCGATGAATCCTGGTATTGTCATCTTGGAATATGGCCATGAAATCAGGGAAGAAAAAATCCTTTTATGGAATAACCTGGTCATTCAATATATTTAGGTAGTCAGCCGACCTCATTCTTTGAGCACAGACTGTTGCTAAACCAACTGCAGCAACCCCAACCTGTTTGGTTAATTAAATCCATGGTAATGACAGGCAGTGTACTTTCACTTTGTACTCTTAAAGTACATTTTAAACATAACTTTTTGCCTTTGTAGCTGTACTTTTACTTCAGTAACAACAACAATTGAGTACTTCATCCACCACTGTTTATTAACCCTCTACAGCTGTGGCAGTACAAAAAGTAGTGTGTAGTGTAGTACAGAAAAAGTACCAATGATGGATATTGACCCTCTAAAATGATTGTTTTATCCATCATAATAAGTCAATATAGTAATTATTCAGACATGCCTTGTGATGTCATCTAAAAAGTAGTTGGCCTCACATGAACATTCAAATACCACACAGTACATGACCTTCAAAGGAAAACATATACAAGACAAGTCCCATCATTCAGTGTATTCTTTTAGTCGATAAAATTAACTCTAACTACATTCAGCAGCAGGAGTCCTGTTACCAGCCTTTCCCAGTAACAACATGATGAATGTACCCTGCTGTGTCCATGGCAACAGGCTCTGGATGCAAGGGGCAGTGCCAGACTGTATAAAGACGTGGACTAAGGGAGTGTGAAGTCACCCATAACGTTTGGCTCCAGTCAAATGAAGCTTGTCGAGACTAGCAGCTGTAGGGTGAATTTGGAGCAAAGTTGCATATTAGGAATTCCGACCAGGATCATCAATCAGCCAATCCGGAGTGAGGCTGTTGAAGGTAATGCCCCTTCCTGCCCACACCTCTGGTTTAGCTGGAAGTGGGCACTTAGCAACGCTGTCAATCAAACCTATTGCTAACGCTAACAGGAACAACCTCAGGGAAAGAAGGTGCACGATTTATCTGTTATTAATGTTCATATCTTGATTTACGGACACAATAGTGAAATAAAAAATACCAGGCAGTAGCAGTTACAAAGAGAGGGACGACAATTTCGTAAATAGAAAGTGAATTGGAGCCAGAGTCGATGGAGCCAGAAGTGTGCTCACGCTCACTTCCTATTTGGAATATGGTGGCTAGCTGGTTAGCCATGTCCATTTGTATATACACTTGGTTGCAACGAATGACTATTTTAGTATCGACCAGTCAGGGATTCATTTTTCAATTAGTTTACAGGTCAAATCATTGTTTCTATTGTACAGTGAGATTTTTAAAATACATAGTAAAGCAATGAAGTTTGAAATATCAATATTACAATTGAATATTTACAATTGCAATTAAACAATTAAAATGTATTATTGATGAAAAAAAGTGGATTGTTTTTTGACTCTTCTGTGCTGCAGATCGGGATCGTTGGTCGAACTGGAGCTGGGAAGTCCTCTTTGGCCCTGGGATTGTTCAGGATCCTGGAAGCAGCGAATGGGAGGATCTGCATTGACGGAACTGACATCTCCCTCATAGGCCTCCACGATCTGAGGTCCAGATTAACCATCATCCCCCAGGTCAGTGAACGCAACGCAGACACACGCCCAACTGCAGCAATCCATTAAACCAGGATCGATGGCACTGCCCAATAATGATATGATCCAAACAAATGTACAAATCTCCTTTTCCATTCAGCCTGGATAAAACATTTTAAATATATATATATATATATATATATATATATATATATATATATATATATATATATATATATATATATATATATATATATATATATATATATATATATATATTTATTTGATTGATTACTTTAGACTTTAGAGGCCCCATGCTATTTTCTGATTTCTGTTATGTTATTTCCTTATCGCAAACATACCTGGAGTTCAGTGACGTGCGGTGAGGTTTGTGGCTGGTGAGGCACTGATGTCATCACAATCAGATTTACAAACATGTAAACCAGGGTGTCAGTACATTTGGCCCCAGGTCAATTTCTCTCCCAGTGACTTGGGGCCAGAATAAAAAAGAATTTCAAAATAAAAAGCCGAAGTCCACATGAAATAGCTCTAATAGTATCAAATAAAAACCAAGCTGGTTTTGTATGTTTTTTATCCTTATTCTGGCTCCCCAGTTTTCAGTGGATTGAAGTAATTAAATTTCTTACCATTTCGTACCACTCTGTTTGAAAAGAGTGAGTCTTTCGTCCTGTAGTCTGGAGCAAACCATTTAGCTCCTTTTGCGTTGGTCTTCCTTTAATTATAACCTCCTGCTTCGACCGAAAGTCCAGTTTAGAAAACTGCTTGAGCTTTAATATGTAATCTTCCTCCATTTAAAAAGTAGGGCCAGACATAGAGAAAAAAGTGAACGGATTGTTAAAGTTGACTTGCTAACTCTAAATTGTAGTTTGCGGCCCCTATTCTGCGGGAGTTACGAGTGCCCCCTAACATGAGGCAGGGTAACTGTGTGCCTCACCCGGCGCCTTTTCACAGTCACTTAAAGCAGCAGCTGTCACTGCTGAGCTACAGCACAGTCAGTCCATGTGAGGCACTGGCCATTCGTGCCTCAGGACTTTTCTCTGTCTCTTCTCAGGATTTCAACGGTACACATTAAACATTAAAATTCAGCGATTTTTGAGTTAAAAAAAAAAAAGAATAAAATTGCAAAGTTAAATAGAAAATAACTTTATAGTACAAATCATTGGATAAATATAACCATTTCATTAATTTTTTCTCTCTGTGATGACAAGTGAGGCACTGCCTCACCTGCCTCAACTGACCGCACACCACTGCTGGAGTTGTGTTTTGTTTTATTCAAACTTTTTTTATCCCATAAATCCTGCATTTTTAGGTTTAGTTCTTCACTTAAACTGAAAACACTCTGTTCTACCTTGTGATGTCGTATGGTAATGCAGGAAGTGCTCCATTGTGTTTTTAAAGTCCATACACCACTAGAATCCTTTGGATGATTTCAACCCTGGAATTGCCAGTCTCTACTGAACTAAAGATAAAAGAGCTGTTGATGTTGTTGAAAACTACCGCTTCATGACATCACAAGGTGGAACAGAGGGTTTTGAGCTTTGGAGCTATAGACAGACTAATGATAAAGGGTTACACAAATGTGTGAATGAAACAAAACACAACTCCAACTTTTCTAACATAGCTTAGAGCTCACAAGCATGAATTTTGTGTAATATAGGACTTTCAATGAAACATTTCTGAAAGCAGAGTGAGCCAGGAAAATTAGATATTAACACATATTTTTACTCAAAAACAGAACTAGTTCATTTTAATAGTTTGCAGTGGTCCAAAATTGTTCCTCACTTACCTTATGTGTTTCAAGCATTCAAATTATTCACCAACAACAATCGTGCTAATAAGCACTTCCTGATTCTGGGATAATACTAAGGTCTGTGTGTGTGTCTCATGTGTCTCTGATCCCAGGACCCTGTGCTTTTCTCCGGGACCCTCCGTATGAACCTGGACCCATACGAGACCTGCTCTGACTCTGCTCTGTGGGATGTCCTGCAGCTGTCCCACCTCAGCACCTTTGTGTCCAACCTACCCGACAAGCTGGACCACATGTGCAGTGAAGGCGGAGAGAACCTCAGGTGTGTGTGTGTGTTAGGGATGGGACGATATAAAATTTTGACTCATGATTATCATGACCAAAATAAATTCACGATTTCACGATATTATCGGCATAATTATTAATTTGTAACGCTCCGACGGCCCGGGCCTACTTTACAACTCTACAGGAATGTACATGTACTTCTATGTCACCCACTCAAACAACCTACACATCAAATGAAAGTTACACAGCGCTCCTCTTTTCGTATATGCAAACAATTTTCACCTGGAATCACCACCGAGCTGACAAGAAAGCCGTTTTTACAGAAAAGCCAAAATGCGGATTTGGACTTCACTCACCTTTGAGGCTCTGATTCTGTCAAACATCAACATATTCAACAAAGTCATTCTCATTCATTTCCTACAGATCCAGAGAATATAATCCACTGAAGAAATCATGTCCACAAAATAAGTTAGATCCTCCATGTCCAATCTGCTGCAGGAAAGTATCCCACACGCGAAATCTGGTCCATTACTTTTTTGCATTTCTTTGGTCGATTTCAGGCAAAATAAACTTGAGACAGCGCCAACTTTGGCCGTGTCTCAATTCACCAAAGTGCCCTTAAGGCGTATTTAATTTAAGTCAGGCGGTACTTCGGCCTGCACTTCGAACAGTACATGGAACTGTGCATGTGACAAATTGGGACACGCCCTTTCTTCCTCAGAGATAAACACACGTGTTAGCTTCTGATTGACACCAGTGTTGTCCAATAAGGTGGAGGTTGTGGGTCACTGGAGCCGCAAACAGCGAATAGTGAGTGACGTTTTCTCCTTACAGCCAATGAGCAGCGGAGCACGTGTGTGACATGCCAAGATTTTTCCGTAAACAGACGGACTTTACCGAGTAAATGCGCGCGCTCATTTTAGGCGCTGTTGTTTTGCTTCTAAACATGATGAAACTGACAAAATGGACAAAACAAAGGAAGTACGTGATCAAGGACACTGTGGATGTTTGTACAAGTTAAACTAGAGGCATCTCTGACCCGGAGCGGTTCGTGTCAGAGTGAAAATGACTGTGGACTCAGGAGGAGAGGAGCTTATCTTTTGATGGATTGATGCTGTTCTCGATCGGTGAGCGTGGTTTATTCTGTTATTGACATGATTGTAGGTAAATATATATGGTGTGTGTTTCTGTAAAATGCTGTTTAGCTACTACACACAACACAATCTACATTCAATAGTTTATGTCACTTACGATGGATATTTTCAGCTCAAGTTTGTCAAACAGTGCAGGATGTTTGTCTCGTAAATGCGCGTGCATGTTGCTCGTGTTTTGCCCTCGGGACCCGCAACTTTTTTTCGGCAGACTCTCTGCCACCAGAACAGGCACAGACGCAACAAGTGTCATTGCTGTGACAGAGCGCCTCCTTGTGGGCAAACACCAAAACTAGCATCTAAACATTGTATTGAAACCACAAACATGAGGCAGTCTGGTGCCGTAAACACTATTATAATCATCCGCGATTTTGAAAAAATGCCACGAACGATTTATCACGGACCGTTTTATCGCGATAACGATATTATCGTATATCGTCCCGTGTGTGTGTGTGTGTGTGTGTGTGTGTGTGTGAAAGAGAAAGGGGACCTCGGGCCAGTGTGAGAGAGAGAGAGAACCTCAGGTTAGTGTGTGAGAGGGTGAGAGAGGACCTCAGGCCAGTGTGTGTGTGAGACAGAGGAGGAAAGAGAGCACCTCAGGTGAGTGTAAGAGAGAGAGGACCTCATATGACCAGTGTGAGAGAGAGAACCTCAGGTGAGAGAACCTCAGGGTAGCATTTGGCAACATGGTGGCTGACTTGCGCCTCACAGCGAGAAGATCCCAGGTTCAATTCCTGCTCTGCCCGAGCCTTTCTATGTGTAATTTGCATCATCTTCCTGTATCTTTGTGGGTGTCCTCTGGTTTCTTCCATTCATCTGAAAACATGCACATTAGGTCAAATCCTCCAACTAAACACTGAACACAGGTCACCCCAGTGGCATTGAAGAGTGACAGAATTTCCCTATGGGGACAATAATGTGTACCTTACCTTATGTGTGGAGTCCACAGCTCTTGTTTAGTCTGTTGTCTCTGTGCAGTGTGGGTCAGAGACAGCTACTGTGTCTTGCCCGGGCCCTGCTGAGGAAGAGTCGTGTTCTCGTGCTGGACGAGGCCACAGCCGCAGTGGACCTGGAGACTGACTGGCTCATCCAGTCCACCATCCGCACGCACTTTAGGGAGTGCAGTGTCTTGACCATCGCCCACCGACTCAACACTATACTGGACTACAGCAGGTCCCTCCTCTCTCACTCACACATGTGGATGTGCATGCACACACACATTCACACACACTCACTTCAGGGAGTGCAGTGTACTGACCAAAAGTCTCCATCTCAGCACTATACTGGACTACAGCAGGTCCCTCCTCTCACATACCCACATGCATGCACGCACACACGCACACGCACACACACACGCACACGCACTTCAGGGAGTGCAGTGACCAACAGCCACCAACTCGACACTTTACTGGACTACAGCAGGCTCCTCTTCGCAAGCACACACATTGGCCTCCATTTATGAAACTTCTGTATATCTGTGTGTATACCTGGTTCATGATCAAAGCAGGATTTATCCAAATTGACATGAGTGCACACTGTGCACAAATGGTCCTCCATGTGCTGGTTCTGGGCAAGGAGACCAGTGGGCAGTGGACTGGGTCTGAGCATTGGTGTGCCGCTCCAGATGGGTTTGCTAGATTGCCTGTCCTGTCCTCCGTGCTTGAGGCTGATTCCGAGGTGGAGCAAAGCATCCAGACTGAAGCACAGATCCAGTCTGGTTAGTTAAATCTGGTTCTAAGCAGCGCTTGGTTTTTAGTCTTGTACTTTACAATTTTGTGCATTATTCATTCTTTCCATACGCAGTGATGGTAAGCTGGGGCAGACTGATACAAGTGAGGCTGCCAATCTGCACCATCAGCCCCTGCCACCACCACTCAGACACCACCTGCATTGTCTTTATAAAAGGCAATGCGGAGAAATGTCTTGCCCAAGCAGAAATGGTTCTATAAATCTCTGATAATGTAGCATGACCTCTGACCCCCCACACTGTATATAAGCCAGAAGCGCATGGCTGACCTCTGACCTCTCGTCTGGTCTACAGGGTGGTGGTGATGGACCAGGGCTCAGTTGTGGAGATGGCGCCCCCTGCAGTTCTCCTTCAACAGCGTGGACACTTCTACAGGATGTGTGCAGAGGCTGGCCTTGTTTAGCAAGAGCACCTGTATCTGGACTTTACATTGTTGCTATACTGGGGGCGTGATGCTAACTAGAGCCACTGCACTGTCTGAAGCTCTGTTATTCTTTAATCTGAGCTTTGTTTTAACACAGTCTGACCAGAAAGAGCCGACTTAGTTGGAACTACAACAGGTGAGCTGATTTGTGCTGTTAAAGTCCCTCACATAAAATTAGTCAGTAGCTAGCTAGCACTAGCCAACAGTTTTTCAGTTAGTCATTCTGGTGGTGATGTCATACTCTCAGATGGTTTGTTTGAATATTTGTAGTAGTTTTTCTCAAAATGTTTTTGCAATAAAAGTCAATCATTATAAGTAAGACTGTTTTCAATGTTTCAGAAACGATAAAGAGCTACATTTCAGTATAGAAGCACATCACATCACTGAGCTACAGTGATGTGTGAGTCTTTATCCATTGAGCCAAAGGTTGGTGGTTCAAATTCCGCCCCCAACAGAAACGTCATTGATTGAGCAGTCAGATCCACTGGTCACTGGCAAGCGCCCTACCAGATTCTATAGGCATCTCACCTTAGTCCTAATGTGTGTTATTTTTCAAAGCCCAGGTCATTGAGCATCGTTTTAACCAACAGAAAGTTAGAAAACCCCAACAGTGCAACAGGTATTGGTTAATAACAGACACATTAACAACATTCATAGAAAACAAGCAAATGGAGAACTGTCCCAGTACACCCCCTGTCCACAGACCCTCCTCCTGCAGGAACAACTCAAACAAAGCCAGTGGGAAAAAGACAAACTTCGAGAAGAATCACAGTGAAGGAGAGATCCACTCCCATGGACTAAACTGTGACTAAACCAGGACTGTACCAGGACTGTACCAGGACTAAACCAGGACTAAACCAGGACTAAACCAGGACTAAAACAACCAGGACTAATCCAGGACTAAACCAGGACTAAACCAGGATGGCAGGCTATAGATGTGTCCATGAATAATGTGCATTTGCAGATAAAGTTCAAATCTGTAGGGCCAGAGCCCATTTAAGACTGAGGGACAGAGAGGGGCACATCAAGGACAGAGTAGGGGTTATTCAGCCAGGTATTGGGCTTATCCAGTCAGGAGAGGGAAGAGAAGATCCAGGTCCACATTGTAGGAACTGTCACTTTGGTTTCATGAGTGTAGCCTGCTGGTACACGTTTTTAAAGGGGCATTCCAGTTAATAACTTAGGGTTTTTTTCTGTTTTTTTTTTTTTTTTTTTGGTCAGTTTGGCCTGTTAGCTTATAAGCTTCAATGAAGAAAGAACAACATTGTCCACTTTGCACTGAAAGATGTTTCAATATTTGATTTAATAAAATTCATAGAGCCTCCATAGAGCTCTATGGTACATTGTAACTTCAAAGGCTGTTGTGTCCAAATGCATTTTCCTCCATAGGGACATAAGGATCAGCCCTTAAAGTAGCACCCACATACAGAAAACTTTACAATCTTCTACTTTTTGACAAAACATACAAAAAAAGTCTGATTTATTAAAGTTTTAACTTCAAAAATATTAGGTGAAAGTTTCATTTTTAAGTATTTTTTAGTGAGATTTAGTTAAATACTAAAAATGAGATCAAAAATCCCCCTCTGTATAATTTAGTATCTCTTATGACAGCAAAAAGAAGCAAGACATTTAAAACCTGACTCTTTCCATGTTCCTGTTTTAAATGTCCCAAATATGGTTAATTTTTTCACATAACATGCCCTTATTTTGATATATATATATATATATATATATATATATATATATATATATATATATATATATATATATATATATATATATATATATATAAAAACATTACATAATGAAAAACTTACCGGGTACATGTTCTTCTTCCTATTCACCTGCAGTGTCTGGCCTTAGTCAATACATTGTGAAGTGACCTTGTTGATAAAATTAAGGTTTTGAATTAGTGAGGGGAATTGCAGTGTTGCAATAGAGAGTTTCAGAACAAAAGCAATGAATTAAGAATGTAAAAATGTATTGATCATAAATAAGGATTCAAACAGGCCCTGGAGATCACAGTATGGACTATATAAATAAACAGGACATGCATATGTGAGCAGAGGCCAGCCTTGTTTAGCTACTGCAACTGTATCTGAGTTTTACTATTTTGTCATATTTATACAAATCTTATATTTATTCCGACTGCAGTAGTGGGGATGTGATGCTAACTAGAGGCACTGCACTGTCTGAAGCTCTGTTACTCAAGTTGGACTTTAATCTGAGCTTTGTTTTTAACCAAATCTGATCTCAAAGAACTGAGCTACAACAGGTGATTGGATTTGTGCTTTTAAAAAAAGTCTCTCTCAAATTCACTTACTGTCTTTCAGTCAGCCTGAAATGATGACCATGAACACTCAGACTGATCACCGGCAAATGCGTTGTTCAAATCCATTTTATATTTTTTCTTAAGATTTGATACAATCTTAAAACATTTTTGTCAGTATTTGCTAATCTGGGCATTGTGTCACCATGGTAACTGATAAACACTCTGCCATAGGTATATGCAAAATGCCTCCAATCTAACAGGATGTAAAGTGTCCAGTTCTCTGCTGGTGATTGCATTTGTGGACAGGATAAATATCAGATATGTTAATCATTAATCGGATTAATTGAGAATCTCCATTTTGTTGGTAAAAAAAAAATCCCATAGATTTCTGACTTCCCAATTCAAGCGGTACATACACCATCAGTAATGTTCAAAAACTCAAAACTGGAGACATGTTTCTGTCCATGTTCATAAAATGGTAATGAGCCTAGACAAACAGGCAGAGGTTTATGCTGCCATTGGGAACGCGCGCACACACACACACACACACACACACACACACACACACACACACACACACACACACACACACACACACACACACCATACTTGTTTTCCAAGACATTTGGGAACCTCATGCAGTACTGCCATATATGGGGGGACCCTACTTTTCTGAGGGACTTGGAGTCACCAAAACCACACACTCAACTGTTTTAATATTTTTTCTTGGCCCAGGAAAAAAAAGTGAACCAAAATGTCCATTGTTTTTTCTTGTTTGAGATTTTTCTGGTTTTAGGTGACTTTTTGGGGTCGCACCAATTATGTAGTACTGGGTACAACCACCAGATGGCAATATTATTTATTTTTGTTTTTTTTTCCCCTTTTTGGCTATATTTTCCATAAATATTGACTAATGACACCATTCAAAATTGCAAAAGCTTAAGTTGAAATCTGACAAATTAGGACAATATATCCTAATAAAAGATTAGATGTAAATGCTCTTCAGAGATGAAAGACTAATACATAGAAAATGATACATATATTGGCCACATTAGAAGTTTATAGCTGCGTGCAAATCCAATGTGGCAATCATTTTTCAATCAAACCAATGACGTGAGCTACAGACTTTCAGAGACTGGATTATTTTTGTACCAGGATTTACACATGTTCAAAGACAGAACTTTACCGAACTGACAAAAGCTCAGTGTTGATTGGAGAAGTGACTTTCTGCAGCTTAATGACTGAAGTGAGTCAAAAAGCACATTAAGCTACATGTAGTTTTGGCATTAATTGGGTTTCCATGTAAGGAATTATTTAAAACTGTCTGAAAACTATTCAAACCCTTTTTGACAAATGTGCATAAGTGATCCCCATTTATTATTTAGGGGAGACTGGGGTGGGCTACTTTTCGCATTAGCAGTTTTTTTTTAAGACAGGATATTATCTGCATAAAAAAGACAATGACTGAACATGACAGAACTGCTTTAATGTCAACAATTATAACAAATGTCAACAAACTTATTTGGACTTTAACACTTACAAATATTTTCTCTCAAAAGGAGTTACAAATCTAAGTTTTCTTTTCAAGCTTTCTCTTCTGGCTGAATCTATACGATTTTTTATATAGAATTTGATTCCCTGCCAAGAGCGTCCAGACAGGGCTTCTGGAGAGGCCTCGATGCATTTGAGGCACAGTGCTTTACCAGGTACTCTACCAGTCAGGATTGAATTCAGAAGCGCGTTTTTTCCACAGCTTCCACCTCTTCAGCTGTCCATTTCCTCTTCTGTCCTTTTGAGGCTTAAAAAAATAAAAATAAAGATACAATTATCAATATAATATATAATTTACAAATAAAAAAATGGTAATACATTTTGCAAACAGAACGATAAAAAGATGGAATACTTTTAAACTTAAATTTGGTGGCCCAGTGTTTTACTGAAGACATTTACACAGCCTATGCTAATTTTAATTTATTAAAGCTTCAAGTACCACCACCAAAAATCTATGAGGTGCAGATGCAAGAACAGATAATAAATCTATAAAGCATCCCACTCTCAAGTTGCACTCTGTCAATTTTTAATAATAAAAGTGCATGCAGCGCTGGTGTGCTGCATGCACACGGAGCCAGAGTGAGCGAGGAAAAAGGAGAACAAAAAGAAGAGTTGCCTCAAAGTTTGCGTCTAAGATTTCAAGTTTAAACATTTAAGTTTGCATTCCCTGTGATGTAATGTGTGCATGATTCAAGTAAGTAGAGTTTGCAAAGCATGTAAATGTTAAGTTTGAGCAGTTTAATCCCTTAATTGATGCATCCATCACGTGTCCTTTTCTTTAATGAGGCGCTAGCACCATTGTGCTCTCTATATTCTGTAGATGTGTAATGAGTTAGTGTGTTGTAATTTAGCCTTTTTTTTGTACAGATGTTATTTTATAGTTATTAAGAAGCATTTTTTTATTTTGTGTTTAGAACCACACACACCACAGCAATACATTCATCTTACCATCAATGTCTAGAGGCTGCAAACTGTTCAGTGATTCTGTCAAGATCATTAAACCTCAACATCACTTTCTGACTCTTCATTTGAGATTTAACCGGCTCACCACAGCGTTCGTCTGTCCCCATCAGCACAAACAATAAAACTAATATTTAATGTATTTAAGCAAGAGAGACTAGTGATAAATAAGATAAATGCTCCTAAAAACAGTGTGCATAGTTGACGATAAAAAAAATTAAAATAGAAACACCTGAAACCAACTTCAGTTTGTGATTTTAACATTAACATGAGTGAATCAGCCTCTGTCATGAACAGATTCACAGTAGTGCTGCTACAACATATTTCACCCAAGATCCCTCCCAAACTACGTGTTCCTATAAACCTATGCAACACATCAGCACTCACCTTGGTCTTTTTCAATGTGTGATGCATCTGTGGATATCATTTGGGATGATTCTATGGAAATAAAAAGTAAATATTTTAGCATTTTTCTTTGTTTTTTTTTTCTATTCTACCCCTAATCTCCTTCTTCCCCCCTTTGTACAAATACCTGGAGATTTCGAAGACACCTCAGGATCCTGCGTTGAGGTACAACCCATGCTTCCTCCCGATTGGTCTGTGCCATTTTCTGAAACAATTTTGGGCCTCTTTTGCGTGTTCTCTATGGGCACAATAATTTGGTTTAGAATCACAAAATCGATCGTTATTTTTTTTGCAAATTCATTCTCTCTTTCTGTCCCACATCTACCTCCCTACACTCTCAGTCTTTGTCTCCTACTGACTCATTGATTCCCCAAAATTTGGATAAAAACCCAAATCACTATCCCAGAGGCTCTGGTGTTATTAGACAAATAAAACATGCAAAAACTTTAAAGGAGACCTATTCTGCAAAATCCATTTTCCTGAGCTTTTAACCTTGTTCTAACAGTGTTTGCTCATCATTAGTTTACTCGCAGTTGGATTTGGATTGATTCCTGCATGTTGAAGGGCTTATCAGTTTTGCATTTTTGAACAGGAAGTCACTGGTCCAATTTCTATTACTAAACCCTTCTCCATCAATACTGCAGTTTACAATGAAGAAAATGCAAGATATAGATCTATATTTTGTTTTATTTTAACATCTGTGTATAGTTTAATACACTAATAATTATAGTAAGTATTACCAAAGAAACTGCCACTTCCTGTCACATTGTCAGGTTCACTATCTGGAGATTTTTATATACAAAAGGCTTCAAGGGTAATCATCTCGACAACGGTCTTGAGTAATTTTTGTTGAAAATCAAAATGTGTCAGTTTGTTAAGGAAGCAGTCCAGTTGACTACTTTTCTTAATTGGATTGGATTGGAATAATGACGGATTTATACCAACCTGAAGAATTAGATGACGACGCCCCAGAATCTTGGGATAAGAGGCAGTCCTCATTTTCGCTGCCTGTAGCATCACTGTCTTCAATTATTTTTTTTCTTAAAACACAAAAAACAAGAACATGTTCTAAACAGGTAACAAATGGAACTTTAATTCGTTTTTAGAAATGTATGTAAAATCCCTCAGTCATCCAGGTAGAATCCATTGCAAAGAAGAAATTCAATTTGTCAACTGGACAAAAGTTTATTTAGTCGAATGTTTCTCTGCTCATCCAAGCTGCTTCTTCAGTTCTGGTCAGATGCTGGTGGACACTGCCTTATATCTGCCTGAAGGGAGGAGCCAACTACAATGAAATTACTCTGAATTATGAACTATAAACAAGTAGGTGTGGTAGTTTCATAGTAATTTGATTGTAGTTGGCTCCTCCCTTCAGGCAGATATAAGGCAGTGTCCACCAGCATCTGACAGAACTGAAGAAGCAGCTTGGATGAGCTGTGAAACATTTGACCAATAAAACTTTTGTCCAGTTGACAAATTGAATTTCTTCTTTGCTTTTAGAAATATAATTAATTTACCTTCAGGTTCAATATTGATCTCATCCCAGGTTCTTGCCTTTGAATTGAGAGAGCTGTCCTCTCTCCAAAGCCATCAATATCTTGCTTACTTTGGCCAACTGCAGTGTTCCCTCAGGCAGTCTGTAATATTCCCTATGAACCCTAATATCATGGCCCAAAAAGTTTGCTAGATCATCCATTTCATTGTCCTTCATGTTCAACACTTTTGACATTGTGGCCACACATGTTTTCGTAGTTTAGTGGATGATAGCGCTGCTGGATTTTTTTGCCCCACACCTTAAAGCCACTTGTCTAATAACATCGGATCCTCTGAAATGAGTGAGCACTTGGGGTCTGGCAAACATGTATGGATTATCATCCAAGACCTCACATCTTTGGCGGGTTTTCAACCATTAGCTCCATGGACCTAACCATGTTAGGGGTAAGCAGAATGGCAACCTTCCTGCCACGTTTTTCCTCTAATTTCTACTCGCTGAAAGTAATGACAAAGTTTTTTTTTCTAATTCAGTCAAGGCCAGGCTCACATCCGGATTGGATGAAGTTGTGTCTCTCAGTTTGAAAACATCAAGAGACATTTTAGACACTTCTCCTTCCCTACGACGATTAAAGAGAATTACTTCACAAAGTGTCAGTTTTGAGAGGTCTGCCCAGGTCTGTTTGTTAGGCTGGTTTTGTAGTTTCACCTGCAGCTCCTCCCTTTTCAAGTCAAGTTCTTTATGCATTTTTTGAGAACATCATCTGTTACTGGAAGAAGTTGGGGAGAATTCCATTTCGCTTCGTGCAAGTTCCTAAGGGGCTTGGGATGATACACATTCACTCCATTTTGTGTCGCATAACTTCTTGAAAACACGGGCATTATTCACGAGCTCTTCATTTCCTTCCACCATAGCCTCACATTCAATAATGCTTGCCATTTTTTTTAGGTTATGGCCAGATTTGAGTGCCAGTGATGGTGTCTTGAATGTGCTTGTTTCATCATTTATACCAGCCACATCTTTAAACAACTTGAATTACATTTCTAAAATTTGCTGGAACAAAAAAAATCAGACATGGTCTTTAAGTTGCCTTCTTTTTGGCCTTGAAGAACTAACCTTCCTTCCTGCCTCACGCATCTTTTGTCGAATGTATTCATGCTTTGTTTTGTCATGTCCATGTTTATTGAAAAGATGCTCTCCAAACTTCACAATGTATCTTTCTTTTTGACAATGTTAGTAATTGGATCATCACGCATGTCCTGTACCATATTCCAAAACAGCCGACTGACACCATCTGGAATAGGCTCTGCATATTTACAAAGAGCTTGAACTCTCGACATTCCTTTTTTAAGCCCTTGCACTTTTTGGCTCAAGTAGCATCTCTTCATGTGTCTCCATAAAGTCTGTCTTTTATAGTAACCCTCACAATTGATACAGTGGGCAAAATCTTTAGCTGTAGCATGAAGACTGGGCTGTCTTCGTGGTATGACAGTGCCTTTACCACCCTTCATTACTATGTTATTGTGGGCCCTATTGCCTTTATTTAAAAGCAAAGACAGCAGCATTTTTCGTTCTTGGAGCCTTTAGGACTCGAGAAAGCTTTTTGTACTTCGAGTACATCTTTATGCACTGACTTTAAATGACGGGCCATTTTGAAGACAGATTTTGAGCAATAGAAGCAATGAAACTTCTTGTTGTATATTCTACTGCCATCTTTTTTTTTCTCCAATGTCATTACACTAACTTCAGATGTGTTTGGAAATAAAAGTGTGTCTGATTCCTTTTCCTTCTTCCTTTTTGGTCCAGTCAGTGTTCTCTCTTTGGTAGTTTTTGGTTGTGGCTCACCATCTGAGTCTGTGGCGTCTTCCTTGTCAGGGACATATTCATCTTGGTTTCCAGAGCTGGTCAGATTTTCACATTTTTGCTGGTCAAGCTGAAAGAAGAGGTAAAGCCAAATGTGGAAAAGTGTTTTCACAAACAGAAGTAGATCTAAGACAGGACTAATACATGCCTAAGATCGGACTAAATATGACCTAAACCAGGACTAATCAGGGCCCAAACCAGGACTAATGAGGGCCTAAACCAGGACTAATCAGGGCCTAAACCAGGACTAATCAGGGCCTAAACCAGGACTAATCAGGGCCTAAACCAGGACTAAACCAGGACTAATCAGGGCCTAAACCAGGACTAATCAGGGCCTAAACCAGGACTAATTATAGCCCAATAATAATAATATTGTAACACTTACTTCAGATGTGTCCAATGTCTTGGGTGTTGAGGCTTTTGCTCTGTTGACCCCTTTTCTTCTTCCTTTTTGGTCCTGTCAGTGTTCTCTCTTTGGTAGTTTTTTGGTTGTGGCTCACTATCTGAGTCTGTGACGTCTTCCTTGTCAGGGAAATATTCATCTTGGCTTCCAGAGCTGGTCAGATTTTCATATATTTGCTGGTCAAGCTGGAAGAAGAGGTGAAGCTAAAAGTGGGAATGTGTTTTCACAAACGGAAGTAGATCTAAGACAGGACTAAATATGACCTAAACCAGGACTAATCAGGGCCTACACCAGGACTAACCAGGGTCTAAACCAGGACTAATTATAACTCAATATTGTAACACTTACTTCAGATGTGTCCAATTTCTTGGGTGTTGAGGTTTTTGCTCTGTTGACCCTTTTCTTATTCCTTTTTGGTCCAGTCAGTGTTCTCTCTCTTGGTAGTTTTTGGTTGTGGCTCACTATCTGAGTCTGTGGCGTCTTCGTTGTCAGGGAAATATTCATCTTGGTTTCCAGAGCTGGTCAGATTTTCACATTTTTGCTGGTCAAGCTGAAAGAAGAGGTAAAGCCAAAAGTAGGAATGTGTTTTCACAAACAGAAGTAGATCTAAGACAGGACTAATACAGGCCTAAGACAGGACTAATACAGGCCTAAGACACGACTAATACGGGCCTAAGACAGGACTAAATATGACCTAAACCAGGACTAATCAGGCCTAAGCCAGGACTAATCAGGGCCTAAACCAGGACTAATTATAGCCCAATAATAATATTGTAACACTTACTTCAGATGTGTCCAATTTCTTGGGTGTTGAGGTTTTTTGCTCTGTTGTCACCCTTTTCTTATTCCTTTTTGGTCCAGTCAGTGTTCTCTCTTTGGTAGTTTTTTTGGTTGTGGCTCACTATCTGAGTCTGTGGTGTCTTCGTTGTCAGGGAAATATTCATCTTGGTTTCCAGAGCTGGTCAGATTTTCACATTTTTGCTGGTCAAGCTGAAAGAAGAGGTAAAGCCAAAAGTAGGAATGTGTTTTCACAAACAGAAGTAGATCTAAGACAGGACTAATATAGATAGGACTAAATATGACCTAAACCTGGTCTATACCAGGACTAATCTTGGCCTAAACCAGGAGTAATTATAGCCCAATATGTATATCATAACACTTACTTCTGAAGTGTCCAATGACTTGGGTGTTGAGGTTTTTGCTCTGTTCACCCTTTTCTTATTCCTTTTTGGTCCAGTCAGTGTTCTCTCTTTGCTTGTTTTTGGTTGTGGCTCACTATCCGAGTCTGTGGTGTCAGAAACAACCTCCTCTTGACTGGATTTTAAAATAGAGTCCCCAAATCCAAGATGCATCCTGTCAAGCTTTAAGAAAGCAAGCAATCACTTGCAGTAGAAATGAACAGATCATTCAACATGTAGTAAATTATGGCACATTATGATGAATCAGAAAAAAGATGAAAGTGAGAGTAACCCCATTTCAGACTTTGACAAATGTTTCTGCCAAGTCAGTTTAAATGTCTAAAGAGTTTTAAATGATGATAGAACGATTGCTGATAATCAGATTAGGATACATACTAGGACACTGTCAGTCCGTGTGAGTTCAGGGACAGCCACAGAAGTGTCTTCACAGAATTTTTGGTTTTCTTTCTAAGAGCACAGACAAAAACACAAAAACTAAAAATTTAATTTAAAGTTGAGTAAACAAGAAAAACGCGACAGTAACACCGCTGATGATTGAACCCTAAAAGGTTGAGCATGACTTCTTTAGTCATACCACATATAGGGTTGGGGTACTCCTACTCCTACTCCCCTCTTTGGCACCAAATGTCCTCCTCTTTCTACTACTACTATACTGCTGCTCCTCCTCCTCCTCCTACTAGACCTACTACTACCCTCATTGGCACCAAATTACCTCCATTGACAAATCTATCACTATAACACACAAAACATTACAGTATTTTAACACCTGAATTACCCATAAAGTAAAAGTATAGTTGGCAAAGACAGTTTTGTATCTGATAATCAGATTATCAGACACAAAACTGATTATCAGATCAGATTAGTCAGATTACTAGTACCACACAAATGGTTGATGACTAACCGGCACAGTCTGGAGCCAAGGCTGCAAGTGCAAAGTTTCTCTCTCTCCTCATCATGTGCTGATTTGGCGAGCCAATGCAATGTGCCGGTTCTCACACTCTATATGATGCTGTCTTAATTTGTGGAGACGTTGCAAATATCTATTTGTGACTAAAAAGAGAAAAA